>JAASFH010000476.1:0-17969 GCA_023333695.1 Globisporangium yorkense
CGGTGGTTTTCGCCGAAGCGAGAGCTACCCCAGCAACAAGCGCTCTATGGCGAGCCGCAGCAGCCTCCACTCAAGACTCGTCGACTGAGCGCTTCGGGTGCTCGAGTCGCCGCCCCCTTGGCAGCTTCACTACGCGCTCTGTTTGCCGCCGCCGAGAGCGACGGAGAAGGCGCCGACAGTGGCGTGGAGAGTGACACCAGCAGTGTCAGCAACGCCAGCAACGTCAACAGCGTCAACAGTGTCAACAGTGTCAGTAGCACCAGCGAGAGCGAGAGCGAGGTTGAGAGCGAGGTCGAGGTCGAAGGCAACCCGACACTGCTCGCTGACATCCAGGAGGCGCTTGAGCCTGTGTGGAGCGTGCTCGAGAGCACGTCGAGTTGCCTCCAGCGCGCGTGGGCGGGCGTATGCGATTTCTCCTGCGCGCCATCGTCGTTCGTCTGGATTCCGCTGCTGCCGCTCGAGGAGATCGACGCATCCGAGCCTCAAAACCTTGCTCACACCAAGAAGAGCTCCTCGAAGGTCGCGAGCTGTTGTGATCAACTCTACGCCGATATCGAGTTCAACGACGGTGACGAGGACGAGTTGCGTGAGTGGGACGCTGCTGACTCGAGTGCAGCGTCGGTGCTGCCTTCACCAAGGAAACTCGCCGTGCGGACTCGGCGTCAGCGTCGTGAGCAGCAGCGCACGACCGCGGTGACCGCGTGGCGGCGACTTTGGTAAGTCAGGCACGGATCGCCTCCTCTTCTTCGATGTCTACTGTATGCATACATGCCAATGCCAAAGGGCTTGTTGGCTCTCATCAATACCTATTTGATCGTGTGCGAGTTGCACGAGCATCTGGTACCTTGTGCATATCTGCCGCTGATCTTGTGCTCGTAGACGAACTGTTCGATTTGTACTAAACGAATAGTCCTGTTACAAGGAATAAGATGTAGCAATAGGACTATTCTAGTTTAGCGAATCAATCCTAGAAAAATGTGATCAGGTACATCTAAATAGGATTTTGCCTAAACGGTTGCTAAAATAGGTATTTACTTGTATATGCATAATAGTAACTTGCATTTTGTACGGAGAACATACAAATGCAAGTCACTATTATGCATGCTTTCATTAGCCAAAAGCTGTTGAACCTAGACTCGGTGCAAATGAAACTCGCTAACACACAACACCATCGTGGTGCGCAACTTCATCACCACCCTCGTGCATTTTTCCCATCCACATTTTGTGGTTATTCAAACGCCACGGGATCTGGGTGTTTGTAAAAAGTGTACACATGCATCACATCCTGCCTATTCCAAAAGTCAGGATGCACTTTCACAAAAGTCTAAAATCATAACAGGGTGAAACCGAAACGGAACTGCTGGCCACCTACACTTTTACACTTGAGGTTTGTATAGTGGTGTCACGTGACTTGGAAATTGTATGTGATATGAGACATGTCAATCCCACTGTACGAACGGTGCTTTCTTTTTTCACAGGTTTATATTTTTGAAAAGGGAGTCTTTGACAAGCTTCAAGTTTATAAGGTCGACGCCGAGAAGTGTGAGTGTGTCTTGCCGTAGGAATGGCAGAGCGGGTGCGGGGTTCGTGTCAGGGCTCTGTATTGCTTTCTCAATATGCTCAATGCACGCACAACATGTAGAAAGTCAGCACGAGGCTTCGGCCCAAAACGTTGAAAGTGAACCCGTGTTCTGATTGGTCGATTACGCAACACTTTGTGTCACACATCAACAATCAGAAATTCTGAAAAATGTGAAATCGACAATCAAGTCGATCAAAAATCAGATTTTGAAAGTATACAAACCGCCAGAACATGAGAACATTGTTGTTTGGTGGATGCTTAGTTGTATGCTGGGTGGTCATCCACATCGCCAAGAGTATGACTTCCGAAACACTTCTGTATTGCGTTGTTAACAACAGAGCAGCTGCTAGTAGTGCTATGCTTCCCGGATGCATAGCACTAACGTGTTCTCGATGAGTTTCTCTATTTTCAAAAAAAATCAAAATCAACGCCGCGTGTCTCTTTTTCTGATTTTTCATGCTCTTCTTCGATAACTGCCCTGAAATTTATTTGCTGTGCATACAAACGCCAAGTCAAGGCCAAGTTAAAAATGATTTTCAAATTGAAAAATATGAAACTAGTACCGTTATTACGGTGGCGAAAAGGGCTCAGTGGAGAACGCGGCAGCAGAGAAGAACGCGACAGCAGGCAGGCAGCGCCAGACAGACAGCGAGCGAGATCGGCGAGAGCGAGAGCGACCAACCCGCGCGCACACCCACCGAGAGAGAGAGAGAAAGAGAGACAGCAGCAAGCGTGGGCGAGCGAGCGTACGCACCCGACACAACGACGTCTGTGGCAGCGGTCCCCGTGACGGCAGGGCTGGCGGCAGCAGCAGCAGGAGCAGGAGCAGCGGACGGCGGCTTCCGCTTCGACGCGGCGGACGCAGGCGCTCTGCCGCTCTTCACTGGAGAGAGCGAGTGGCTCTGGGCGGCGGCCACCGCCCCGCCGCAGCAGGAGCACCAGATACAGGCAAACAGCAGCAACAGCGGTGGCGGCGGCGGCGGGAAGCGCAGCCGCGCGCCGCACGCCAAGAGACCGACAGGTGGCGCCACGGCGGACGCCAGCGACCCGCACGCAGGCGGGGGAGCGTTCGTTCCCGCGTCGATGGGTGCGTTCGACCGCGACGCAGCGTGGCGCGTGATGCAGCACCAGCAGACGCAGGGACAGACACAGTTCCACGGCGGCCGCGCAGGCGCCAGCAGTGGGGGAGCGCTCTACGGTCCCCACTTTAGCGAGATAGACCGACGGCAGCAGCTCCCGAATGCTACCACGACTGGTGTGTACACTACCATCCCTGGAAGCAGCACCAGCAGCGGCAGCGGTGGTGGTGGTGGGTACTACTTGAACAGCGATGAGTCTCCGTCGGTGGGAAAGCGCCCCCGCCTGAGCAGCACGACGAGCAGCAGTGGCAGCAGCAGCACGTACGGACGCAGCTCGCCAGTGATGGCGTCATCATCGACGTCGATGGTGACAATGGGGAGCAGCGCTGACAGCTACCTTCGACCACTCGAGGTCACGAGCAGCGCGGGCGGCTTGTACGGAGGGTACCACCGGGGCCGGTCGCCGCCGCTGACGATCCAAACGCACCACACTGGCTACGAGCGCGAGAATCCGCTGCCGGACTTCAGCAACGACTGGTTCTTCAGCAGGATGTCGCCAGTCATGAGCTCGCTGCCGAGCAGCCAGACCCCTCCCGTCATCACCAGCGGCAGCACCAGCAACAACAACAGCAGCAGCAGTGGACTGGGGATGTCGATTGACGTCGGGTCCAGCGCAGGCACTCGTGGCTTCTCAGGACTCGGGCTGGGCTCGCCGTCGATGCTCGGTGGTAACGAGCTGATGGGCGACTACGACCCGGCCTTCTACTCGCTGTGGAACACTCCGAACAGCGCGAACCTCATCGGCTACGACGCAGACACCGATCGCCAGCAGCAGCAGCAACAGCGCACAGGCGCGCACTCAACTCCAGCAGCGACATCGTCCATGTACTTGCCAGAGGAGGAGCTGCGGATCGAGTACCCACAGCTCTCGGAGCTGAACCACGGCGACTTGGACTACTTCTTGGACAGCGGCGGACAGACGCCGACGACGCCGCTGGGGATCTCGGGTCACGACTACCTAGCAAAGCAGCAGGACACCACGACTCAGTCGATGCCTGAGCGGCGGGTGCTACCCGAGCCTCGGGTAGAGCGCCCGTTGGTGATGGCGTCAAACAGCAGGAAGCGCAAGACTCAAGACAGCAGCAGCCGACTGGCGTCAGCTGCGAGCAGCAAGCATGGTGCGCGGTCCCCGGCGACTCTTTCGATGAGCTCGGCTGCAGACAAGCCTCTCGCTGGGGCTACCAGTGATGGGGCTCGGAGCACGGTGCGGAACGCAAATGCTGAAGCGAGGCGATCGCCGCATAACCGTCCGCAGTCGCCCATGGTGCATCATCACCAAGCCGCTGGTGTGATGCGATCGACGACACCGGCAGACGCAGAGGCTCTGTCGATCCCGAGGCAGCCAATGGCGACCCCTCCATCGCTTTCCTCATCGCGAGCAGGAATGAACGACACGGTAGCGGCTGCTACGATCGAATTGGACGAGGAAGAGGGTATCGGGGCGCTCGGCAGTATCAGCGCGCCGAAGAAGAACCGCAGCCGGCAGTGCGACTTCCCGGGCTGCTTGAACCGCGCGCGGTCGCACCAGAAGTGCAAGAAGCACGGCGGCGCGCACCAGTGCGTGTACGAGGGCTGCACGAAGAACAGCCAGAGCCGCGGGCTGTGCATTGCGCACGGCGGGGGCTCGCGGTGCAAGTTCGAGGGCTGCGTGCGCGCGTCGCAGTCCAAGGGGCTGTGCAAGTCGCACGGCGGCGGTGAGTACTGCGCGGTCGACGGCTGCCACAAGAAGGCGCACCTGAAGCACCTGTGCCGCAACCATGGCGGCGGCGTGCGATGCAAGGACGAAAAGTGCGCCAAGTGGGCGCAGCGCAAGGGCTGGTGCATGGCGCACGCGAAGGAAGCTCTCGGCGCGTAGCGAGCAGCGAGGTGTGGCCACCTCCTGCTCGGTCCCTATTTTATCATCCCTTGTACCATGGCGCTATCTACTACATGTCTTGAACAAGTTCAGGGTTCTTACTTCCCCACCTCCTCGCTGGTTCAGACGAGCTTGCCATCGACCACACAAGCAACAGCACAACCATTGGAAACACACGACATTGATCTCAAGGCACTGATGATTCCTTCACTGCCAAAGGCTCGCAAAGTCGTCATGACCGAAGCGCGCAAGAATATAGCAGTACGCATGAACAGTGTGACTTGAAGCGCAAGGAGCGCGCCACGAACGAGTGTCCTCGCAGCGCATTCGCTCACTCGAAGACATCGACGAACGAGAACTGGAGCGGGAGCGGGTCCTTGATCTCGAGCTTCCTGGCCGTCCCGTGCGCGGCGAACTCGAAGATCAGCAAGACAACCACGCGGTCCAGTCCTCCGAGGTCGAAATCGGTGCGCGCCACGGTCTTGCAGAACCGCTTGCGAGGTGGCTCCGAAGCCGTGCTGACGTGACGTATCACACTAAGGAACGTGTAGCGCATCGGCACACTCAGTGGAAGACCTGGCACCCAGCAGCTGTCCGTCTCCATCAGAGCCGACAAACGAGGCTGAAGGAGATCGCGCGGCGGACCGAGCTTGACGAGCTTGAGTCTTCGGTTCACCGCTAGCATACTCGCGTACGCGTCGAGGATCTCTTCGTTGAAGGAAGAGGGTCGGTAGTCGAGCAAGAACAGCACCCAGAGCCTCTTCGAAGCGGTAGACCCAGGATCCCTAAGCACGCGAAGGAAGACCGTGGAAAAGGTATCGTCGTCCTTCCAGAACGCGTCGATAAACAGGTTATCGATCTTGCACCGTCCGCTCTCGTACACCTTGATGAGCGCTGTCTCGACTTGCTTCTCGGGTCTGCCGAAAACAATCGTGTTCAGATTCGGACAGGACGCCATGATCTCGCGAAGATCGTCGGCGGAGTCGACCCGCCAATCGTTAATCAGATCAACTTGGGACCGACGAAGCGGATGAGCGGGAGCACCGTCGCGCCTTTGTAATTTCCAAAGTTCAGCGATGTGATTGAGCCGCCGTAGCCAGCTGAGAGTGAAGACTCCGGTGCTGCCTCTTCGTACTCGATGCGGTCAATTGCGCTGTGAGCAACGAGGCAGTGCCCGCAGCACGGGACGACAATGTCGACCCAGCGATCGCCTTCGACGTCTCGCATCACTCAAAATCGCCCGTCCTGCTTCAGCTCGAGCATCTCGGCCATCCCATCGGCTTGGTTCGCGGACTTGACTGTGATCCGAGTGCCGGCGGTCACGACCGCGAAGCCCAGGTCGCGGTCGTCATCACCTTCCACTTCGCCAGCAACGGTTCTTGGGCTGGTGTGGGATTGAGCAGTCATTGTACTCGCACTGGTTCCTGCGCGACCGTTGCCTTGCTTCCGACTCTGGGTAGCAGTAGTGTCGATGGTGGAGTCAAGCAGGACTCTCGCTGGGTTCTTTGCAGCTAGGACGGTCGTGATCGCGTTCGCAGTTTCTGGCGTATGGCTGCCGCAGTTGATGATCGCGTTCGTGGTGCAGGACGCCGCGTCCTTGCTGAAGAGCGCGTACACCAACCACTCCATGATCTGCTCGCCCTTGTCTGGGAAGTCGTCGATGTTACTCAGCCCCAGCTGACTGTGCAGGTGTCTCGCGTTGCTGGCAATGCCGACATGATGGCTTGGAGCTGCCGCTCATGGCCGTGATCCGAATGTCGCGGATTCGCGATGAAATCGAGACTCTCGTCGCAGGCGCAGGAGACAACCTGGGGGGAATGCCCAAGGACGCGCAGAGCAAAGCCTTGTCGGTGAGACTGAGAAGAATGGGGCCGATCTCGGAGATCGAGGATCTGCCGGGCCACGAGTTGCCTCTGAACATGAGCGTCTCGTGAAGCCGAACACCAAGCGCCATCAGCTCCGCCAGAGCTGCCGAGGCGGGAGTGCGAGCTGTCGGAACGAACACGTATCGACCCCACAAAGCACAACGCGCTTCAGCACGAACGGGATCCGGTAGCGCCACTGATTCACATCACGCGGCTCCGCAGTCGGTTTGCTTTGTTGCTCCGCGATTCTTCGCAGGAGACTCGCAGCCGAGCGCACGTACGCGGCGGCGGGCACGACCACTACTCCTTAGCGCATCGTCATGGTGAGCTCGACGGGGACTTGTCGTCAAACGCAAGGAAGAACGCGGCGAGCATCGCGACATCCGACTCTTCAATGCGGCTCGCTGTGCACGCGAGAGTGAGCACCCCGGGTGGCTCGGACGGCGCATCGTCGGGCGGTGGCGGCGGCAGCACGGACGAGCCCGCCCATCGTTTGTCCACCGCAAACTCCTGTGCGCTCACCTGCATGGTCACAGCGCTCAGCGCGTCGGCGAAAGATGGTTTTATAGCACTTTCGTTCTGATAACGCAGCCATGTCGATTGAGTCACAGGTAGTTCAAGAGCGAATGCTGCTGCTGCTGCTGCTGCTGCTGACGCAGTTCCGCCAGCTCATCGTTGTCGCCGCGGCCGGATGTCGTCGGCGTGCTGATCGGACTATCGTCGTCGCGGTCCGGGTCGTCGTCACTCGGGCAGATCGGCAGCGACGGCACAGCGTCGAAGAGGTTGTACAGCTCCGACCACGGCAGCTCCTCGGACGCCACAACGCGTCGCGGCGGCTGCAAGTCCGAGAACAGCATGTGGCTCATGAGGTCGCTCGGCAGGTACTGCGGCAGCACCATGTTGTCTTGAGGCACCTGGCCGATGATCGCCTCCCCTGGAGGCAGCTGCTGGTGCTGGTGCTGCTGAAGTTGTGCTGTGGTCGTGTTCGAGTTCAGTAGCATCCCGTTGAACACCGAGTTGTCGAATCCGCTCGCAGTCGAGCAACTGCCCATAGACACGTTGCCGCCGTTGAACGGAGTCTCCACTTTGAGCGAACTCGTCTGCGGGTTCGAGCTACTGCTGTAGCTCTGTGGCGCGGTCGCACGGCTCCCTGCAAACGCGGGCAGCGCTGGAACAGACGAACCCTCGCCGTTCCTCCACGAGCTCTCTTTCTCAGGAGATCCAGCGGGCGAGTTCGAGTTCGTCGACGAGATCGTCGTCGTGGGCGACGGCGGCACCTGCGACCGCTTTCGCTTGAACAGCCGATCGTCGTTGTCCTCGCTCTCGAACACCTCGGGCTTGATCGCTGCGTGGCTCGCGCGCCGACTCGAGTAGATCGAGAATCCATCCGAGCGCAAGCGCTCGAGGCAGTACATGTAAGCCCCCATGGGCTTCATGAACAAGATCTCGAGCACGTGCTGCGCATCGCTGCCCGACAGTCCCTGACCGCGAGGCGCTGTCCATCCGTAGTGCCACGCCTTGCACTCTGCGTTGAACTCAAAGATCGCCGACTGCGACGCCGTCTCCATCGCCGCGCCGCGAAGGATGCCCGGGAACAGCGGGTTCATCGGGTGCTCCTTGTCGCGGACCCACGCCAGTACCTCCGCTTTGTCGATGGTCTGCCCAGGGAAGACCTCCGGGCCGGACACCGTCATATCGAACGCGCCGTCGAGGTTCACAAAGCGCGCGAAGGTGAGCACGAGCGGCTGGGAGGACTGGATCGGGCAGATCTTGACGCCGCCGGACTCGGTCACGCGCGATACGCCCACGTGCACGCGGATCGAGTCGCCGCAGAAGCCCGAACTTACGTGGCGATTGTTGCGGCAGCTCGGGAAGCACCGCAGGTTCTTCTGCCCGCCCTTCTTGTTGTTGCGCTGGTACCGACTCTGGAAGAGCTGGAAGTTCTTGGTTGGCACGACGAACGACGCGCGCACGTTGAGTCCGTGCGGGTTCTCACAGCTGTCGTTGCAGCACGGACCGGGCACGTTCTGGTACACGAGGTTGTCGTCGTCCTCCGGGTCGTCGCCGCGCATGGGCTTCGTGTTGCCGTCCGACTCGATCCACGTGCCGAAGCTGAAGGAGCAACAGCAACAGGAACCGAGCGTCAGCAATCCCACTAGAACACAGTCTGCCACTCATCGAGCGCCGCACCCGGCTTCGATCTGGTACGTCGGCGGCTCGAGCAGGAGCGAGTCCCGCGCCGCCAACAGCTTGTAAAAGTCCACGCCGCTCTCGACGGTCGACGGGTAGATCTGCCGCATCGCGCGCAGACTCGAGTACTTGACCTGCGATACGAGCATTCGTCAGCGGATCTCTTCTCTCCCCTAGTGTAGCAGCGCTTTAACATCATCCGGCGGCCCGCGACGTACGATGGACGTGTACGTGAACTCGCCCGGCGGTGGCTTGACGACGCACGTCGAGACGTGGCCGATGGTGTGTGTGTTCTTGAGGATGAGGCGCAGCAGGCGCTCGAACTCGTCCACGTGGCGCGGGTCCACGCGCATGCGCGTCACCATCACCGCCTTTAGCGTTCAAGGAGGCAGGAGAGCGCGTCAGTCAGTCGCTTTGGTCGGCGCCGTATAACGAACGTCACACCGAACGGACCTCCTCGTCGTCCGAGATGTTGGAGGCCTCGAGCACCTCCTTGAGCATGTTGTAGGAGAGGAAGCTGTGCGTGAGCACGGCGTCCGCGTCCACCGCCGGCGCTGGCGGGAGCGGTTGTGCCATTTAAGTGTGGGGCGGGCGGGAGGAGCGGGCGGCGCGAGCCGAGCTGGTTGCTGCTGCAGGCGTGCGCGTGTTCAGTTTTCTCACCACACACGTGCTAATAGTGAAGGTCGACCAGTTAGCTGGGCTGCAGGTTATGCGCCAGAAAAGGTCCTGTGCTGTCGCATGCTTTCAACTAATCTTTGAGATTCAGTAAACATACAAACAGCAAGGTAAATAAGAAAGCCTGCATTTAGTAATTGTTCCAAGAAAATGAAAGTATATAGGTTGACAGAGGTCTCGCACTGACGCATGCGCTGAACGTGGGCAGGAAGCACTGGGGTCGACATGAGTGCTCACAGAGCACTCGACCTTCTCCATGCTGTTGCTGCACGCGCTCGCTCACTTGCCCTCGAGGCATAAAGACACGCACCAGTCGTCTCGATCCCGCTGGTTGAGTGGCCACGATTGCATGGAGACTGGCCTCGATGTTGGTGGCTGTTAACTCCGACGACGATTGCCAGTCCCAGCATCAAATCCTCCTGCGTTCTCGCGATCAGGATGACGCTCTCTTCGCCCGATTAGACTGGCAATCAGCCTGTTGCCAACCTGATCCTGTGCTTGCTGGTGTGGAATTGAGACGGCGGTGCTGTCGAGACGGTGCTGACATGGCAGGAGGCCATCGCCAGTGGTGAGGTGTCATGACAAGGGTTGACACCAAGGTTCTGCCCGACACACAAGAAGCTTCAGATGCTGTTGCAGTGCTTGCCTGCTGCATACTGGCCGACCGGAGTCGCTGAGATTCCTTTCGATGAGTGCTCGATGCGATGGAGTACATCTGGGTCGCCTTCTCCGACTTTGTGATCTCTCTCGCTTTGAGAGATCGCCATCAATGGTGACTCGAACACCGACATCGCTGGTCTGTACTCCTTCTCTCCCCGTGACACTTGCGCCAACTGATCCAGCGGTCCGTCGTCACTAGCAGCAAGCGCGGCCCTCACCCATAGTCAGCGAACTCGTTTCAATTCACTCTCCTGCATTCATGTGCACGACTCGGTGTACACACGCAAACGCTCTCGCCTGGCGGTCGCTCAGTTCTTCTTCTTGAGCGAGTTGAGGTACCACTCGAGCGACTTCTGCACCTTGTCGGTCTGCGCAAAGTCCGAGAACTGCTCGAGGTCCGCCACGCGGTTCGCGCGCAAGCGGTCCGCCGTCTCCAGACGCATCAGCAGCTTGGTCTTCACGCGAGCGCTGTCTGCAGCCGTCCAAGCAAGAACACGTCGGTCAGTCGCGAACACCCGCAACACGGCAATGCAACTCCGTCGCCACTCACCTGGGATCGCGAGCCACTTCTCGATGGCCGCCTGCGCGCGCGGGAAGACCTCCTCCAGCGCCACGGCCTCGTCCACGAGCCCGATGGCCTTCGCCTTCGTGGCGTCCACCTGAAGTCCGAGACCGAGCATCTTCTCCGCTTGGCGGTGCCCGATCGTGTTCACGAACGCGTCGCGGAACCACGTCGGCGCGACGATGCCCAGCTGCGTCTCGTTCAAGCCGATCATCGGCTTACCCGCCGTCATGATGCGGTAGTCGCAGCAGAGCGCGAGCAGGCAGCCGCCAGCGGGGCTGTGGCCCTCGATCGCAGCCACAGCCGCGAGGCGCGTCGTGTACAGGCGGAGGAAGAGGTCCTGGAGCGACGACCAGAACTTCGCGAGCTTCGCTGGCTGCAAGGGCATCGCAAAAGTGGCAGCGGTGCGTACATCGTGAGCAGCCCGCCCATACATCTGCATTGACACTCCACACACTCGGATGCAGAACTTTGGCTCCCAAGTAGCCTCACGAACCTGCGGCTGGTACATCTCCAAGATGTCCAATCCGGCGCTGAACACCTTTTGGCTCGATGACGCGAGAATCATGCCGCTGCATGCATGTCATCGCCACAGAACGAAGGACGATGAATGTTGCCCCTATCATTCATGCTCGCAGCGTTTCAACTGCTCGCGACGCACCGCACGGTCTTGTCCTGCTCCAGCGTCTTGATGGTGTTGTCGAGCTCTTGGATGAGCTGCGCGTCGCGTCACCAGGCGGCGTCAGCACCTTCCACACATTCTCCCATACTGGACCCACCCACAGAGACACAGAGGAGTACGCACCGCCGTGTTGAGCGAGTTGACGGGCGGACGGTTCATGCGCACGACCGCGTAGTTGCCGACTTTCTCGACCAGCACGAGCGGCTCCGCAGCAGTGGAGAAGCGCACGGCGCGCGACGCGAAGGCGGGGGCGGTGCGAGGCGCGGCGCGGAGCAGCGAGAGCATCATCGGGTCGAGGAGCCTTCCGGGGTCAGCGGCGACGACGGCAAGTTCAAGTGTGCTGGTGGATCGCGATCGAGCTCACGCAGGTTTGACAATGTCCAACTTTAAACCCGTGCTCCGGGCGAAACATTCGACATCGGTCGACCTCACGCCGGCCTCGTCAAGAACCCGCCGTGGATTTCTGAGTCTCACACGTCACAGGATTCATCAGAATACTCAGACATACCGAGCTGATACTGTTCGAGCATCGAGATATCGAGATGAGCAGCTATCCGTGGCGCGAGGGGCTGCGGCTCGGCCGCGCCAAGCTGCGCGTCGGCGACGTGGACCTGGCGACGCGCATCTGGAGCGCGGCGCTCGAGCGCGCGTTCGCGGCGCAAGACCTGGCGGCGGTGTTTGTGCTAAGCCAGAACCTCGGCGACGCCTACTCCGCAGAGGCGAGCAGCAGCTCCGTCAGAGACATCGCGGCTGCGACGGCGCTGAAGAGGAGCGCCGAGTTCTACGCGTACGCGCTCAGCGTGGTGGACGAGTGCGCACTGCACGCAGTGCTGGAGGACGAGCGCCATTGCGTGCTCCGGCGGAACGTGAGGCGCGTGCGAGTGAAACTCGCGATGGCAGAGGCAGCTGAAGCGCTGGAACCGCAACAAGAGCAGCAGGTACGACAGCAGCAGCAACAGCAGCAGCAAAAGGAGGAAGAGCAGCAACAGCAGTGCGCCACATGCCACGAGTTTTACGAGGAGCTGGTGCTCGACGAGAGCGACGGGTGCTACTACTGCCAGATGTGCTACGACGAGTACTACGCGTCAACTCCCGGTGATGAGGACGAAGATACGGGCGCCGCCGATACCAGCAACAGCTCAGCAGCAGATCTTGCAGTTGACATTGGCACCGCCGCAACACACCGCAGCGAGATGCAAGGAGTCGATAGAGACGGATCGGAACTCTCGTGTGGCGAGTCAGTGTCGGGGTCGGCGTCGCCACCATCACCAGAACCAGTCGCTGAGACCGAGACGACGTCGACGAAGGAGACGAAGCAGACGTACTCGATCCAGGAGCTGCTGTCACTGCGAGCGCGTTCGGCAGGCACCAGATGTCCGGAAGAGATCCTGGCATCTCCTCTCGCGGTGTCTGCAGCCAGCGCCAACACTCCGTTCGTGAAGGGCGCCAGCTCAAGAGGTGGCAACAAGAGTTCGTTGAAGCAACCAAACTCGAAAAGGTAGGAAGGGGATCCGAGTCCGCACGTGAGTGATCGAGTGAGTGATCCTACAAGCATCTACGCTCGTGCGGGTTTGGTTGGTTCGCATGCATGCTGACTCACGACTGTGTGGTGTCTGTACGCATGTACTCCTGGCAGGACAAACGCGTCACCTCGCATCTCCAAGTCGTCGTCGACAGCCAGCATCAACCTCGCTGCGTCTACGCCTCCTGCAGATCCTCCAGCACCAAGCGAGCGGCTGTCTGCGCTGCCATCTGTCGAGCTGTGCAGCGCCAAGCGGAGCGCGTCGTCAGCCGAATCGAAGTGCCTGGGCGACACGCAGACACTCGCGAGCGCTCTGCTCGCTGTCGTTGATGACTTGTAGTGTGCACCGCCTGCCACCATCGTCCCGGCACCTAGTATCAAAAGCTAGTGCCAGTTTGATACCAATTGAGCGATTTTGACACTAAGGTATCAAATTGATACCCTTGGAATCCTCTTCTTCATAATCGTTTCCAGAAAATGCTCACATAAAAACTGCACAATAAACAAAATCTCTTAGCACCCACATATTCCCAGAGCATACTTTGTTCAAGGCTTTTTTCCCAGGCATCTTAAAGCGCATTTTTTCTGACGGATTCCGTGGGAAAATAATCTCTTGAATAAAGTATGCCCATGGAAACTGACTTCCGGCATACTTTATTGAATAGGTTTTATCCAGCAATAATTATTATCATTAGCTCCAATTTATACTCCATTATTATCAGTTTTGTCAGTTTCCGCACGGAACTCCAGATCGCAGCGAGCTGCCACAATGCATCGAGGGAAGACCTGAAGCGAATTGGGCGCGACGCCATGCGCTGGCTAGGTGATATGAAAGGTCTGAACGCGAACGAGATATGCTCCATCTTGAGCCCTCCGGTTCGCAGTGATGGTGTGCTGTGAGCCCTTCGCAGGTGTACCGCCAGTACCTGGCTGCCGAGCAAGACGCCCGAGTCGCGGCTGTAGAAGAAGCAGTCGCTGAGCGGGTTGCTGCTGATCTCGAACAGCGACAGGAGCATGATCGTCTTCGCGAGCAGAGTGAGCGACTCCAGGTCGAGCTGACGGAGCTCCGTGTACAACTCCAGCAAACGCAATTGGAGCTGAGCAATGCAATACAACAGCAGGGATCGGCGTTCATAGAGGCGCTGTGCTTCCCCGTTCGCATCGAGAACAACCTTCTCAAGATCGTTGCCTACATCGACTCGGTGCCGAGAGGTGGTGAAATCCTGGTGTCACTCTACGTCTTCACCCACCAACTGGTACGCTCGTCAAGTGCTTAGTGTTGTGATGGGGATGCGGTACTAACACGATGCTAGATCGAGGTCGCGGTTCGACAGGCCATAGAGAGAGGAGTCAACGTTCGCGTGATAACCGACTACGCTATGCTCAACCAACACGGTGAGGTGAACGAGATCACGGGATAGTTTGCCAAGCGCACTGGGATCGCCAGGCTGCTGCTCGAGAGGCAGAGCCACCACGGGTGGGTCACATGAGCTGGACTTTGTTCATGGAGCTGGCGAGGAGCTCGACGTGGCCCGCCTGTTTCTCGAGAACACCTGACAAGAGATTCCCGAGGTCGAGCCTCGTGAGGAGGCAGACGGTTGGTACTTCCGCCGTGTCACGGAGTCGATGACACCGACAACACGGCGAGAACGGCTTCTGCAACGAGCTCTTACTGAGCAGGAGGACAGAACCATCGAGGCACTGCCGGAATTCGTGGTCGCGGTTCGTTCCATTCGTTCCAGCGCACTGTAGCACCACTTCCTCGACCAAGCGCCCAGCAGCCCACTTGCACTGCTGCCACGGCCGCTGCCACCACTAGCTGCTCACTTCCTACCTCTCCAGCCAAGTGCTCGCTCGCGCCGTCGAAGGACCCGCTGCGGCATCGACAACAGCAGCAGCAACAGCCGCAGCCGCAGCGAAGAAGAGCAACCCGACGAAGGAGGTTCACGGCGATTCCATGGCTGTGGACGATCTCCTGGCGTCGTACGACCGCGCGTTGCAGAAGTGCGAGGCGATCGTGCAGCTCGTGACGTCCAAGTTCCCACCGACGACGTCAACGACGCCAGCAGCAGCAGCACGATCACCACTGACGACGCGCAACAGCCAGCGTCTCTCACCTCTCTCGACACGAGCGTGCGGAACTTGCTCCGAGGGATCCGGTACGAACACGACCTCGTGCAGCGCCGCATCCGGTTCCTTCGCGAGGCGGCGCAGAGCGCGTGCGACCACGCGACGCGGGCCATGCGCACCGTGGAGGCGACGCTGCGCGATGTGATCAGCGAGCGACGCGACCGCGGACAAGCGGCCGTAGTGGCGCTCGTACAGTTCGTCCGCGCCGCCATTGAGGCGGAGGCCGACCTCCCGCACTTCATCAACGCGCAGGTACGCGAGGCGCTGCATGCGCGCTGTTCCGCTCCTCCTGACGCGAGCGTCGGCCTCCTCTCGTGTTGTGTATCTGCAACCTGAAGTGCTCAACCGCTTCCCGATCACCGTCCAGCTCCGCGAGGATTCGCTGGTCGACATCGATCCGCTCAATCGCCTCATCCCCATGGCGGTCGAAGACCCGCCTCCGATCGTCGAGCAAGCGCATCGCGTACTCCTGAACGCCCGCCAGCGTCAGGAGCTCTCGTAGCTGCTGGCAAAGGATGCGTCGTCAGTGTATCGGGTACACGGCGAGCGGATAGCGGTCCCTATCACGACGCTGGTGGACGTCGTGAGCGGCGTGCTGGCCACGCCGCTGTTCCCTCAAGCGTGGCGACACTGCGAGCCGTCCGCGATCGCCCGGGCAAGTGTGCAGCTTCTCACGACGGTGCTTCCCGTGTGTGGGCTGCGTGCCTCTGGCGATGCCGCTGTTGTGTGTCTGGTGCGCAGATCGCCAGCAGCTTCACGGACGCGTCCGGACTCGTGGATGTGCACGCGTTCGTGCAGGCGGTGGGCGAGGGCGAGACGCTGCTGCTGCTGACGCTCGAGTCGCCGCCACGCGACGCAAGTGCTGGCAACCGCGTAGACGCATAGAGAGAGACATACACATACATACACACAGGAGCAGGCGAGATGGCAGGTAGAGTGACAACATGTATTGAGGGGCTGTGGGTCGCCTGCCTGCACTATCGCCGGGATCTAAGAGCGCGCGCTTCTTAGAGCACGACGGGGCTCTCGCCGACCTGCTCGACGAAGTCGTGGTGCTCGTCCAGGAAGATCTTGAGCTTCTTGTCCTGCAGCGCGCATGCGGTTCTTGGGCAGCATGCCGAAGACCGCCTTGCGCAGCGTGTCCTCGGGCTTGAGCTCGCCCGGGTGGCCCGTGTGCCAGCGGTAGAGATTGCTGTCCCACTTGTCGCCCGTGAGCGCGATCTCGCGCGCGTTGATGACCACGACGTAGTCGCCGCAGTCCACGTTCGGCGCGTACGTGGGCTTGTGCTTGCCGCGCAGGATGGGCGCGAGCTGCGACGCCAGGCGGCTCAGCACCTGCCCGCACCGCTCACGACGTGCCACGCCACCTTGGACGCGTTCGCGATCTGGCTCATGCCGCTCATGGTGACCGCCGCCGGCGCTGGTCTAACGTCGTCGAGGAACGAAGAGCTGCGAGTCGAGCCGACGCAGGGTCTGAAAGGTGGTCACCGAATGAGCGTCGATGAAAATGATAGTGATGAAATCAAGGGAGTGAACCCCTTGTTTTCATCACTATTACTAATATGCGATCGATTAAGTGAACTGCTAACCGTTTACGATGAAATGGACAGTGGGTCCAAAATCTCAGCCACGAGAACGTTCGCTGTTTGAGCGATCAATTTGCGCCTGCAGGCCACTCGCAATTCTGCAGCTTGAAGAGCTCGCCCTAGGCACACCACTCCACTAAGCACCACTATGACGACGCCGAACGGGAAGACCGTGGGCATCTGCGGCGCCACCGGCGCGGTCGGCATCGAGATCATCGCGGTGCTCGCGGCGCGCAACTTCCCGGTGCAGAAGCTCGTGCTCTTCGCGTCCGCGCGCTCGGCGGGCAAAGTGGTGGCCACACCCTTCGGCGACGTCAAGATCGACCTCTTCTCGGTCGCCAAGGCCGCCAAGCTCGACTACGTCTTCCTCGCGGTCTCGGGCGACTTCTCGCTGCAGTTCGCGCAGGAGCTCGCGGCCAAGCCGAACGGCCCGGTCGTGATCGACAACTCGTCCGCGTTCCGGTACCACCCGGACGTGCCGCTTGTCATCCCGGAGATCAACGGCCGCGTGCTGCTCCCCGCCGCGGACGGCCAGCCGGCGCCCAAGCTCATCGCGAACCCGAACTGCACGACCGCCGTGGCCGCCATGGCGCTCTGGCCGCTGCACTGCGAGTTCCACATCAAGAAGCTCATCGTGTCGACCTACCAGGCGGCCAGCGGCGCCGGCGCCGAGGGCATGGAGGAGCTGCGCGCCGGCACGCAGGCGTTCCTGGCGGGCGACAAGCCGGCCAACAAGGTCTTCGCGCACCCGCTGCCGTTCAACCTCATCCCGCACATCGACAAGTTCCAGGCGAACGGCTACACGAAGGAGGAGATGAAGGTGACGTGGGAGACGCGTAAGATCTTCGACGAGCCGGAGCTGCTCGTGTCCTGCACGGCCGTGCGCATCCCGATCATGCGCGCGCACTCGGAGGTGCTCTCGCTCGAGACGGCGCGGCCGGTGAGCGTCGCGCGCGCGCGCGAGCTGCTTGCGCAGGCGGACGGCGTCGACTTCGTGGACGACCCGGACCGCCTCGAGTACCCCATGCCGATGAACGCGACCAAGAAGTTCAACATCGAAGCCGGCCGCGTGCGCAAGAGTCTCGTGTTCGGCGACCACGGTCTCGAGCTGTTCGTGAGCGGCGACCAGTTGCTGCGCGGCGCCGCGCTCAACGCGGTGCTCATCGCCGAGTTCGTGGAGCACCCTCGCGCGATTCCACAGTTCACGAAGAAGCCGGCGCCGCTCGCGCTCTCGCAGAAGACGCTCGCACTCGCCGCCGCCTCGACTGTCGCGGTGGTGGCGTCCGTCGTGGCGCTGCTGGCATCCAAGCAGAAGAAGTAAGACAAGCGCAGCCTGCGTGCTGCTCTCCTCCACCTAGACAATGAACGAACGCCAGGAGAATCGACGATGGTATTTAGTGGTGCTTGTTGTTGCTGCTCGCCGACCGGACGAGCGCCGTGCTGCTGCTGCTGCTGCTGGTGCTCGAGCACGACGCGCCGGCGACGCCCAGTCCTTCCTTCTCGCACCGCGCCTTCGCGCTC
>JAASFH010000477.1:0-17929 GCA_023333695.1 Globisporangium yorkense
GCTTAAGTTCAAGTGCAGGACGGCTAGATCGAATTCGATCCGCGTTGTGGTTGACAAACGGACGAACAAAGCCAGTGGAGCTGTCGTCTACCCTAACGTCGCTGTCGGCAACCACGCAGTGCGGTTCCACAAGAGCTACTTCACATCCGACCCATGGATTCGGACGTCAAACCAGTTGTCGCCGATTGAGCACTCATTTCGACTCCAACGTCTCCGCTCCGGTGAGTTCTATCTCTGCGTGCCTCGCCACGTCGACTTCGTGCAAACTCGGTCGACACGGGTGTGTTTCATTGATCCTGGCGCCCGCAACTTCGCGACCGTGTACGACCCCAGCGGCAGAACGTTCAGCGTTTGGGACAAGCACGAGAGGATCAAGAGACGATTCTAGCGAGCAGATCACCTTCGCGAGAAGATTGCCAGAGTCGAAAGATCGTCGAAGATGGAAGCTGAACACGTGGGGCCACGAGATTGTACACAGTCGAGTATGCGGACTCGCGTGAAGGCGCGGCTGGCTCGTCAGAAGTGAGCGCGACACGAACGACGTTGCGACTACCACCGCGAGAAGTGTTGCCTTCGCGAGTTGCGCTTCACGCTGCGCAAGATCACTCGCCTCATCACGGATATGCACCAGAAGCTATCCTACTGACCGTCGGCGCACTACTCAATAGTGATCCTTTCCACCTTCCCAACCACCGACTTGGTTCGTCGTGAACGTGGGAATGGCAGACGTCGCCAGATCCTCTCGGCCACTGTGCAAACGATGATGGCGCAGGCACACTATCGCTTCAAGATGCTGCTCAAGAGCAAGATGGCGCGAACGGGAGGTCAGGTGATCAACTGCACCGAGGAATACACATCGAAGACGTGCTCGCACTGCGGCGTCGTGAACATGCATCTCGGCGGCAACGACACCTTCCGCTGCTCCTCGTGCGGACTCGTTCGAGATCGCGACGTCAACGCAGCCAAGAACATTTTGCTGAAGAACATCAGCCTGCTGCCGCCACCCTAGGGGTCCTGGCGCGCACATGATGCGGTGGTGCCAACACCGCGGCGTCCTGCTGCAGTTCCTCTTCGGATTTGTGGCGCAAGAGGCCCGCGTGGAGATGCCTTTATATTTGGCCAAATTCCTGTTCTAAAAAGTGACAAAATCAAGGATGTCAGGACGAGAATACTCACTTTTATCACTATCAAAGTGTGTCATTGGCTCACGAGCATCAAGGCATTCAAGTCAGGCGGATGCGGAGGTCAGCAGCTGCGGCGGCAGCGACGAGCCGCGCGGCGAGAGCCCCGCATAGCATCAGCGTCGCTGCGACTACCGCGCCTGCTGCGGCTGCACGGCCGCCGCAGTGGGTCACACGCGGTGCGGAGGGCGCGCCGCGCGCTGTGACGGCGTGTCTGACGCAGCGCATCTCCCCTCGAGATGCATCCGTCAGCACCGTGCCGCTGCGCAGCGGCAGCGCTCTGCGGGCGCGCGGCGCGCCGTTCGCGGGGTTCGAGCTGCTCTTTCTGGGCACGAGTGCCGGCTCGCCGTCCGTGCGGCGCAACCCGAGCGCGCTCTGTCTTCGCCTGGCGCAGCACGCGTGGCTATTCGACTGCGCCGAGGGCTCGCTGCGGCAGCTCATGAAGAGCGCCGTGCGTGTTCCGCTCGCCAACAAGTTTTTCATTACGCACCTGCACGGCGACCACCTCTACGGGCTCCCGGGTATCCTCTGCACGCTCGACAACCACAACGCGGACTTCCTCGACTCGCGCACGCGCAAGCACGTGCCGCGGCCGATCGCGGTCTACGGCCCGCTCGGCCTCTTCGCGTACCTCAACACGGCGTTTGCGACCAGTAGCACGCGCATGGCGAACCTCACGATCACAGTGCACGAGCTCGTGTCGCCGGAGATGCTCAAGAAAGCGTCCAAGCACGAGCGGTTCATGCGCCGAGCTCCGACACACCCGGTGCGTGCTTGTGGGTGGTGCCGACTGCATCGTGCCCCATTTGTACGGCGTGAGTGTGACGCCTCTACTAATGTGTCTGCTACAGTGCCTCAAGCGCGAGATGATCCACGCCGACTGGGACGGGCAGGGGTACGTCTGGAACGTGGTTGACGACGGCAAAGTGAAGGTGCACGCGGCGGCGCTCAAGCACACTGTCACGAGCTTCGGGTACGGAGCGTCATTCAGTTTCACTCTGTGCTTCGTATGTAGCGCTCCAGATGCTGGTTGCTGACTCGCTGTATGAGTTACTCGGACGGTGGGTTGCTACAGGTACGTGGTGGAGGAGTACCCGACGCCTGGGCGTCTCGACGCCGACGCGGTGCTCGCGAGAGGACTTCCACCGGGACCGCTGTACAAAGAGCTCAAGCGCGGCGCGACCGTCACGCTGCCGAGCGGAGAGATCATCCGCGCGTCCGAGGTAGAGTTGCGTTCGTTCGTGCTGGATGCGAATGTGGTCATCGTCCGTCCAGCAGTGACGGAGCGTCTGCTTGGTGCAGGTGACAGGTCCGTCCGCGCGAGGGCGGAAGGTGGTGATTCTGGGCGACACCGCGGACACGTCGCGGATGTTCGACCTCGGCCAGAACTGCGATGTGCGTTGCGAGGGCTGCGGTTGCATGCATAGTAACCACTGCTACCATGTTCCTGACTCCGCCGCCGGTCTCCTCCTGCAGGTGCTGGTCCACGAAGCAACCTTGAGCCACGAGATGGTGCCAGAGGCGGTGCACCGCGGGCACTCGACCGCGCGCATGGCCGGCTTCGCCGCGCGCAAGATGAACGCGACGCTACTGGCGCTGACGCACTTCAGCCACCGATTCCGCCACTGGGGCAACGAGCGCGACTCGCGCACGACGCTACACCTGGCGCTCGAGGCACAGGCGTCGTTCGGACGGCGCGCGGTGGTGCCGGCCACGGACTTTCTGCGCATTCCAGTACCGCGTCCGCCACACGAGTGACGAACCGCACGCATAGAGATGATAGAATGGGCCGAGCGTCGTCGACGTCGTCACGAGTGGCGTCAGATGTCGGAGTAGCTCTCGAGGTTCCTGCCATGTTACAGCATGCCAATCCCCCTCGCTTTTTTCACTATTCCTTCGACGTCTCCCTCTCTTTTTTCACCATCGCAATCCGGGTGTTGAGCTCTCTGACCACCACTTTTCACGCACAGAGCTCCTCCCCTCCTCCTCCTCCTCCTCTCCAAGCTCCATGACGCGCCTGCTACTGGAACTCACGGCTGCGCCGAGCTGCTGGCAGCAGAACGTGCTGGCGAGCGTGAAGGTGGCGGTGAACGAGATCGAGCGCCTGCGCCTGCTGGAGGAGCGCAAGTTCGCGCTGCACCGCGAGAACCCCACGGCCGCGCAGCTCGCCGCCTTCGAGCGCTGGTTCGAGACGCACGCTTCGACTGGTACCCCCGCCAGCAGCAATGAAGGCGACAGCAAGCAGCTGCCGGTCACAGTCGCGGCCGTGGGCGACGACGAGGGCAACGGGCTCGTGGCGCGCCGCGCCATCGCACAGGGCGAGCGCTTCCTCTCGGTACCCTACGCCATGGTGCTCGCGTCGCACCTGGGGGTCGGGCCGCCCGCCGCGCACCACGCGGCCTGGCAGCAGGTGGCGAGCGACCCGCTGCTGCAGCACTTCCCGAGCTGCATGCTGGCACTGCGGCTGCTGGGCGAGGCGAGCGAGGGCGAGCGCAGCTTCTTCCAGCCGTACATCGCGATCCTGCCCACGCGCTTCGACGTGCCCATGTTCTACAACGTGGCGGACTTCAAGTACCTCGAGGGCACGTCGCTGTTCGAGCCGGCCGTGAAGCTGCTGTACAACTCGATCAAGCAGTACTGCTACTTCCACGCGCTGCTCGCGCGCATGGGGGCGCGCAGCCCGATCCCGATCGAGCGCTTCACGGTCGGGAACTACTTCTGGGCGCTCGGCGTCGTTCTCACGCGCCAGAACGAGGTGGTCGTGAGCGGCGCCGAGGCCGTCATGGCGCTCATCCCCGGCTGGGACCTGTGCAACCACGAGGCCAGCACCGCCATCTCGACCTTCTCGGACCCGCACGAGCGCCTCATCACGTGCCACGCGATCCGCGACTTCGCGGCGCACGAGCAGGTCAAGATGTTCTACGGCAAGCGCTCGAACGAGCACCTGCTGCTCTACTCGGGCTTCGTGGACGACGACAACGAGTTCGACAACGTGCAGCTCGAGCTCAAGCTCGACGAGAAGGACGACCCGCTCGTCAAGATCCGGCGCCTGCTCATCTCGAAGGAAGCTGACTTCGTGCCCATGAAGGACGACGGCAACGTCGTGTACTACCGCATCGACCTCAGCGGCGGCATCGTGATGCCCGCGATGACACGCGCCGTGCAGGTGGCAAGCATGAAGAAGGCCAACCTGACTGCCGCGCTGCGCAACGCGGACGTCGTGGGCACTAAGGCGCTGTACAAGTGGGACGACGACGAGAACCTCGCGTCGCTCGCCGCGCACCGCCAGCGCTGCCATCACGCGCGCGCGCAGATCGAGCGCCACCTGCTCGAGGCGGACCCGGAGAGCGCCAAGCACAGCGCGCTCTTCCAGCGGTACTTTGTGCGCCAACTCAAGGTGATCGACGACGCGATCGCCAACTTGCAGCGCGTGGTGCCTGAATGAACCGCAGGTGATCCGGTGAGTCGAGCCGAGCTGAAGACACCTTCCTTCCTCCTCTCGCTCTACACACAACACGCCAACAACACGCAGCACATGTGGACGTTCCCTATTGGCGCGAGCTTGAGAGAGACATCGTTGAGACAATACACCCACGCAGCGAGGCAGCTCGAACGGCGCATCTCGCGCCTCGCCTCCCTTGCTCTTCGTGAATTCATCAGAGCTCGGCCAGCAGCGCCGTCACGTCCTCGACCGTCAGGTCGCGGTCGTTCTTCTTGAGGATCGCGCGCACGGCATCGGACGAACCCGTCGTGGACAGCGACACGGAGCGGTCGATGAAGCCCGGCAGGCGGTCCTGGTTCGCGTCCACCCACCGCATGTACGTCAGCGACTGCTCGGGCGTGAGGATCGAGTGGATCATCTCCGTGTGGCGCTGCACGGCTTCCGCACGCTGCTCGAGGCTCTTCTTCAGCTTGCTTAAATATGTCTGCCGGCAGGAGTAGCAGGCGGCATGAGCAACAGCTCCCACTCAGCGGAAAACGCAATCAAGCACACACACGCACCACTGCGAGTGCGATCCGTCGTCGCTCCGTCTTGCTCGCCTTGGAGTCACCAGACCTGCACCGACAGCCGAGCATGTCAAGAGTGAGTCTCAGGCTCACGACACTTATCACTTGCTTACAGCCGTCATGCCACGTACTTGTACAACGCCTTGAGCTTCTCGTCCTGCTCGTACGTGAGCGCCAGGTCGCTGATGAGCGTTGGCCAGAGCGTGTCCTTTTTCACGACCGTGAGCGGCTTCTTCTTGTCCGTGCTCTCGCCCGCCTTGGCCGCCAGCCCGCCCGCCTCGTCGAAGAATGTCTCGTCCTGGACGCTGAGCCAGAGCAGGAAGCGCGAGTACGGCGGCAGCAGCAGGTTGTCGAGCTGCCGGAAGTTGTAGTCCTTGACCGCCAGGCGCTCCTGAACACACGAGTAGGAGTCAGTTCCGCCTGCCAAGAGCACTCAATCCACTCGAACACGCGAGACGCACCACACTGTTCGGCCCGAATCGTTCCTGGATGAGCTGGATGCCCTGCCGGATCTTCTCGGACACCGCCTGGAACGTCATTGACACACAGGCATGAGTGAGACGGTCCACACATTCTGGCCGCATAGGTGCACGTGACGCACGCACCTCTGGCGGGTTGTTCTTCATGTCCTCCGAGAGCGTCGCGAGGATCTCCGATCGGACGTTGCTGAGCGCCTCGTCGGCGCGGTCGAGATGGCTCGCGCGCGTGGCGTCGATGCTCTCCGTGAGCTGCGACACCTGCGCTCATTCAGCACACGCACACACAGTGTTACTGTTTCTGCTACCACCTTACTTTCACACAAGCGCACACGCACCTTCTCTTCGAGCAGCTCTAGGTACTGCTTCTTGCGGCGGCGGCTCTGGCGCGCAGACTCGCGATTCCTCGCCAGTCTGCGAGGCACACCAGGGTGGGGGGAGATATGATCAGCGACGTCACCCATACAATAGTCAAGAGAGTCGATCTCCGCCCGCACCGGCGCTGACGCTTCTCGTCCGAGTCGAGTCCCGCGCCGCTCATGGCTTCCTCGTCGGCGCTCGAGGAACGCATCATGGCGTTCTCGGCCGCGTGGTACGCGTTCTGCATCTGCTGCAGCGTCGAGAGCGGACCGAGCGAAGCCATGGCGCCGCCGCCCCCGCTACTCGCGCCCGCCTGCTGCCCGCCGCTGAGCGCGAAGGGCTCCGTCGCTGCACCCACAGTCGCGCCACCGCCGCTGCTGCTACTGCTGCCTCCGCCGCCCAGTGACGGGTAAAGCGGCGCGGAGCCCGCGGTGTTAAGCGCGTCCGCGCGCGGCAGCGCCGACGGCCCGAGCTCCTCGCCGGCCACGTCGGCCGAGAGGAAGTAGCTCAGCAGGTCGTCGTCCTCGGGCGTGAGGTCCATGGTGGTGGTGGCGGCAGTGGCGCTGAGCTGGCGATGCTGCTAGTGCACGTGGAGCACGTCGATAGTTTGAGCGAACTACTTCAGAAGAGTCCAGCGATAGTCCCGAAATTAAGTTTTGTTTTCGGGACATTTGAAAATACGAAAATTACGGTTTCAAACTCTCTAGATCAAAGACAATGAGATTATAGACATAAGGTTGCTTCAAATTGTGTTAGTAGACGCGCATTTTCCGAGAACTGGCAGTGTGGCAAACGCCAACTTCCGATTCTCAATACGTTCTAAATTAGCAGGTGTTTACAGTAATTCACGTGCTCCATGTGCACAATTGAATAGAAGAATATCATTTTGACAGTATTGGGAGCGTGTGTTCATTTTGTGAGTGTAGGTTGCTTGTTCTTCTCCTATAAAGTACGAAATGGCTACCTTTGCTCATTATTGAGCAATCGCCGTCTAACACCAGCAGCAGCACAGCACCACCTTCCTTCTCCACCGACCTTCCTTCTCCATGAGCCTGCTCGAAGACCCGCACGCGCTCGTGTCCGCGAGCGACTCGGAGGCGGACTCGGCGTCGCTCTGCGGCAGCGAGCTGGAGCTCGAGATGGCATGGGGTGAGGGGCCGATCGCGCCACTGCGAGCCGCCGCCGCCACCACCACGAACGGCGCTTCCGCCTCTTCGATCGCAGACGCCGCCTCGAGCAGCGCGGCAACCGCTGCTGCCCCCGCGCCCGTCGTGCGCTCCAAGAGCGTCGGTAACGGCTCGAGCCGCGCGCGCACGCCGCAGAAGCGCGCGACGACGCCCGAGCTCTCTGCAAGCCGCGCCAAGCGCATGATCAACATCAACCCAATCCGCTCGGCCGCGTACCTCACGCGCCCGAACGAGCTGCCCGTGGGCGTGCGCAAACAGCAGCGCTGGTTCAACGGTGCGTCGGGTGTGAGCGAGTCAGCGTGAGCTGCTGGGTGTGTGTGACGGCTGATGGGTTGTTCCTCTGCGCACTTAACGACGGACAGACCACCACTTTGGCAACCGCGCGGCGACGACGCGTCTCGAGGACCTCATGGAGCACATGTCGATCAACGTCGAGTGGAAGTACGAGCTCCGTCGTCGTGTCATGCGATCTTGTAACCCACCAGACGCTGAGGTGTGGTGCTGTTGGTATGCAGATCCAACTTCCAGAAGCTGGCGGAGCCGCAGAACCAGCAGCTCCAGACCGCGTTCCGCAAGGGGAAGGTCATCTCAGCCGAACCACCGAAGGAGCCGCGTGTGCGTCGTCGCGACGACTGGAATGGTGCGATCGATCTGCAGGGCTGACCTCTCGCGTCCTGCCCTTTCACTTGGGCTGACCCATATGTCTTGTGCTGTCACTCTGCAGACGCGGAGGACATGTTCCTGCGCATCGACCGCCGCGCGCGAACACTACTCGTGCGCTCGTTCCAAGCGTTCGCTCCGTTCATTGAGGCTGCGGAGTATGTCGTGCTGCACTTCATCCAGGTTCGGATACGATGGATGGACACTGCGGTGTGAGCAGGAGTGTGTCGAGCACAACCACTGATTGCAGCTGTCTGGGTCTCCCTCGCTGGCCTCTCCTGTGTGGATGCAGTGGCGGGAGGTGCCGTCGGAGATCGAGGTCGCGGCGGGGCTGCTGCGCGTGCTGAGCAAGCCGATGGAGCTGCTGAAGGCGAGCGAGAAGGACGTTCGCCTCGTGATTCCTCTCGTGGACTCGGCGTTCCACCGCCTCATCATCCACTCGGTGTGCCAGTTCTACGGCATCCTCTCTCGCAGTACGTTCTTGCCTGTCGTGAGACGCTAACGCATTCGCTGTCTCGCTGAGTGTGTTGCCTGTGTTCGTGCTGTTGCAGCCGAGGCGAGCCGCCGGTTCAACACGAAGATCATGGTGCTGCGGAGCTCGAAGACCAAGTTCACCCCGGAGCAGCTCGCGAAGAACTCACTGTGCGAGTTCATCCGCGAGACGCGCTTCGCTGCGCCGATGGCGGCGTTCGCGCCGCAGTTCGTCAACCCGGAAAGCGTGCAGCTCGAGGCGCAGTCCAAGTCGAGTGAGTGCAGCGATGGCTTTACTCTCATGGAGTACCCCCAGGTTTAATGTGTCTGTTCCTGCTTCGTGCCTCCATCGTGTCCGCGTGTGTCGCGACGACCCACCACGCGACATCGAAGTGCTGGCATGCGCCTGAAGCCGAACTCGCAGCACTCTGGATGTAACAATACCACGAGAGCAATATAATTGTTTCATATACGAGATGGCGACGACCAACTCAGCAGCAGCCTACATGTGCAACTCCACATGCTCACAACTCCGTGATCGTGTCCGCGAAGACGCCCCACAGCGGGATCACGGGATCCGGGCGACCAGGAAGAGGCACGACAAACGCAGCAGGGTTGTGCAGCGCATCCCGCAGAGTCCAGCGCGTCTCGTTCACCGACACCGCGACGTCTTCGAACGGCGACGGACCGAGCTGCACGACTCTCCCCGCGTCCTCGGTCAGCGTCGGCACCGAGCTGAGACTGTCGAGCGCGCTCGCGGGAGCCGGCGCATTCCAGAACTACATCTCCGTGATGACGCGCACGCGGTCGGTGTGCGGCTCGCGGTCGAAGGCCACAGCGAGCGCCGCGATCCGCCGCTGTCCTTGCTGCACTCGGCCGTTGGAGAAGCAGATCCCGGCAAAGCGCTGCGTCTCGAGCGCCATCAACTGGTCGCGGGCGACCCGGATGAGTTCGCGGACAGTGCGGTGGCCGACCTCCACCTCGAGCACGAGTACTTGTGAGTGTCGACTTGCCGCGAGGGACGTGTCCCCGATGCACACGGGGACACGGTTGACGGCATAACAACTTATGGGAGAGTATGCCATCGTTCTCTTCAGCGTAGTCGTCCAGCGAACTTTCAACCGCACCAAGAGCCGAGCCGTGCATTCGGTTCATCACCTCGGTGAGGTACAGCGTGCCGTCGTCACGCAGACAGAAGATGCCGCCGTCGAGGACGGTCTCGCACTAACGCAGCAAGACCTCGAGCGTCACGCCGCGCGCGATGACCTCGTTCTCGGGTCCTCCTCGAAGAGTTCCACGCGCCGGAGGAACCGCTCCCTCGCGCCCTCGTGATCTTGCGCGTCATGGATCGAGTGAGTGGTGGTGGGGTGAAGCGTGGCGTGGCATGAATTAGTGTCGTAGGTGTCGTGTCGTGAGTTAGCGTCTTGGCGCGCGGTGCCGTGACGCTACTGCTGGTGCGCAATCTGGAACTAACTGGTTAGCAGTCGGGCGTTGCAGTGCTAAGCACTAGATCGAAGAGAAGAAGAACTTGACGCGAATCGCAGCGGCATGACAGGTCAGGGCATTCGCCGGTTAATCAACAGACATCAGACATGTCCTCGATCAGCAAGTTGAAGTTTTTGTGGGGTGGACCACACGCGCAGTCGCTGGAGGTCGCACGAAGGAGGTCAAAGTGATGTTGTGTTGCGCGAAGGCGCATTCATAATTTATCCGGATTCGTCTGAAAAGGCAACAGAGCCATCTTCGTCACCATGACGGCGGTGCAGCGGCGCGAGTTCCGACACGATGGTAGGCGCGAGTGCGTTGGTCCTCGGTCGCTACCAGCAGCCGATTAGTCGCAGCAGCAGCAGTAGAGATGACGATAGGGTTGTGACGCCAGTGCTTCACTGTGCTGCCTGCTTCTCACGCTCTTCCTTCCTCGCAGGCCAGCTGATCTACGAGTGGGAGCAGTCGCTCGAGGAGCTCAACGTGTTCATCCGTCCGCCGCCGAACGTGACTGCCGCCATGATCCAGTGTGTCATCTCCGCGGGTCACGTGACACTCGGACTGCGTGGCTCGCGCGACAAGTTCCTTGACGTGCGTGCATCTGAGCTCCTGGTTGTTGACTCTTGAAAGCGCCTCACACGAGGTTGTATTGGAGCAGCACGACCTTTCGAGCTCCGTGGTCGTCGCGGAGAGCTACTGGATGCTCGGTGCGTGTTGCACTAGCGAACGTGTGTGTGATTGTAGTTGCTGCCTGCTGATCGCCGAACTGGAACGGCAGACCAGGGCGAGCTGACGATCAATCTGCAGAAGATGAAGAAAGGGCTCATGTGGCCGGGCGTGTTCGTCGGCCACGGCGAGGTGCGTTCGTGGTGTTTGTGCGTATGGGGATCTAGCGCCGTTGGCTGGATGGTTGACGCATTCATTGGTTGGTTGGCAGCTCGACCCGATGGCGCAAGAGGCGACGAAGCGGCAGATGATGCTCGAGCGCTTCCAGGAGGAGAACCCGGGCTTCGACTTCTCCGGCGCCGAGTTCAACGGCGCAGCGCCGGATCCGCGCACGTTCATGGGCGGCGTCAAGTACGCCTGAGAGCGCGAGGAAGGCAACACTCACTCACTCAACAGCAGCAGTCACTGACAGACAGACACGCGCGAAAGCCAAAACGTGATTCAACATCTACCAAAACTGACGCTCGAGGAGAAGCGCGCGGTGTGCACACGCTCGAGAGGCGGCTGCTGGATTCCCAACTGCACCACCGAGTGACTGGCAGCACGGACGGGCTCAGCTCACTTGGCCGCGGCCGTACGTGCCCTCGGGACACTTGTACTCCTCCGGGAGAAGCGAGCGCTGCAGCGCGTTGAACGCGTACTGGCGCTTGCCCGTGTTCTTGAACGCGTTCTCGAGCCGCACGCCGTTGCTGCGCATAGTCGAGACCGTGCGCACGACGAACTCCTGCGGCAGCCCATGGTGCTCGCACAGCAGCTGGATCTGCTCGAGCGTCACCGACATGCCCGTGCGGTCCTTCGCGCTCTTGCACGACGTCACGCGACCGGCACCGAGAAGGCGGCACAGCCGCGAACTCTCCTGGATGATCTTCGGGTGCTTCGTCCGCACCACCTGCTTCCGCGCGGCAGCGATGCGGTCTTCCAGCGACGCCACGAGCGGCGCGATGACCGACACCGGCGTCGGCACTGCCTCGGGCTGTGGCGGTCGTCGCAGCCACGTGCAAGCAAACACACACACAGGAACACACGAGTTCGTCAGACAAACGACAGTGGAGCGTACCATACACATGCTATGACTCACGACACCCAACGAATACGTACACTGAGACCCGCGAGCTTCGTGTACTTGTCGATGTACCCCGCGAGCACGCGGAAGCTCTTTTGGTTGATCATGTCCTGCAGGTGCGTCTTCTTGCCGCTCGCATTGTTCGCCAGCGTCTGCATCTCGTTGATTCCCTGCGTGAAGAGCACGGGCGTGACCGAGATCGCGCCGCCGCTGCGTAGCCGCATCGGGATGGCGGCCAGCACGTCGTCTCGGCACCGGACGCCGACCACGACGGTGAACGAGCCGCTCTTCGCCCCCTTGCTCAGGCGCACCGACACGACGCTCGGGAGGTTCGTGTTGCGCAGGTGCAGGTTCAGCGTCGACGGCAGGTGGCTCGGAGGCGACGTGTCCAGCACGAACGTCGAGTTCTTCAGCGCGTCCACAGACGCCGAGAAGTCTTCCAGCATCCCGATCTCTTTGCCCTGCGTCGACAGCAAACTCTCGACCTGGAACAGGAACCCGACCGAGTTGATGAGCTGAAGGAACTGACGATCAGTCGGGTGCTGGAGCGCCACTTCCAGGCAGCGACAGAACGACGTCACCAACGACGTGAGCGCCTGCGAGAGGCACATGTCCAGGCGCGTCGTGAGCTGCCACATGATCTCCTCCTGCTGCCGCAACTCAGCTTTCGTCCAGTCCGGCTCCTGACTCTCGCTGCCGCCACGCTCGGATACATCGCTTTCGACCCGAGACAGCGACCGCTTCTGCAGCTTGCTCCGCAGACTCAGGATGCCACCTCCGTGACGGAACTTGAAGCAGTGCGCGGCAAACGCGCCAACCGTGATCGTTGGGTACACTTTGACGCTGCTCGACGTTCGTCTCGAGCGCTGGGAGCGAAGATCCGCAGTTGGACCAACCCACATGTCTTGCACATGCTAGTGACAGCACAGCATCACAACGTGTTAGATCGATCGACAGCGTTCTCGTCATCCCAATCTCGTCATGCATGCTCACCAGGTTGATCGGGAGGAACCGCAGCGCGACACTCTTCTTCTCCGTGCTCGCCTTGAAGTTGACACCTTCTTCCGCGCGAGTGATGCACACCTGGTGGCACTCGCGTAGGGCGTCCACATACATGTGGCGCTGATGCACGCGCTCTTCCAACCACTTCTGCACCACCGTCTGGTCGTTCTCACCCTGAGTCGCACACACAAAGCACAGGTACACACCCACAGTCAGACAAACGCACCCCTCACAGTTGTTCGTCGTACCGCGTCATACCTGGATCTGGTCGATGAGGTTGTCGTACAACCCCGCCATCAGCCCGCTCTTGCACTTCGCCTCGAAACTCGCCAGCTCGGCACTCGCGCGAGCGAGGTCCTCTGCGCGCTCCGTGCGAAGAAGTTCCAGGTACTGTCGCGGGATCTCATTCGTGAACACGCTCTCCGTCATATCCTCGACGACCATCTCGTTTCCCTCCGCGAACTGGAAACTCTTCGTCACGTAGAACCCGTTGTTCTCCTTCAGCGTTCGTGTCGACACCGTCATAGACTTGATCCGGAGTTGCGGCGCGTCCTCGGCCGACGAAGGCGACTCCATCATGTTGTTCATCGTGTAGCGGCGGTGCGAGCCCTGGCGCGCGACGAGGTTCATCTCATCGGAAGCGAGCATGTCACTTGAGGAGCACGTGAACTCACAGAACACCTGCGGTCTCGTCGGTGGTGACAGCCCCATTCCCGAGACCCGTGCGTGCTTGGCGCGCTCATCAAGCTGCATCGAAGACGACCGGATCAGACCCACATCGTCCTGCGAGTAGCGGTCCGTGCTGGCGACACCCACAACGCCATCCGGGAGCTCGTACACGACGAATCGCAGGATTGGGTTCGTCGGCATCACTGGGATCTGGAGCACTGACAGAAACGTCGCGACTTGCGCCGCGCTCAAGTCGTCACTCGACGAACTCTGCACCAGCGTCGGCAGCACAGTCTCCGTGAACCCCACGCGGACCCACTGAGACGTGTTCACGCCGATCATGGAGGTTCGCAGCGAAAGCGATTGGCCACGACGGAACTTCAGCCCCTCCTGCTGGATACCTGTCTGGAGCAACGAGCTGATGCTCGAGCGGTGACGCACGGCAGAAGGGAGATCTTCGAAGACGTCTTCACCTGTCACGTCATTCTCGCTCTGTTCCGCCACGTACAGCTCGATGAAGCAGGCATGCGCGAGCGGAACCTTCGACACGAGCTGAACCGACAGCGCCAAGATGTTCTGGTTGCTTCCTTCGATGCTGTCGGCGCCGATCGGAGCGTATTCGGTGTCAGGGAAGCTGGACATCCAGCCGTCATTCAGCAGATCCAAGTTCCCGTCGCCCATCATTGGAGTCTTGTCGCCGAGGTTCTCTTTCGTCGCAGAGCGATCCTTGATATGAAGAGACGGGTTCCAGTTCATGCCATGGAGACGCGGGTTCCACTGGAGCAGGAGGAAACCCGCCGGAGGGATCAGTGTCGGGAGCCAGATCGTGAAAGTGTACCAGACGACAGCGTTGATCGTCCAGTCTTGCGTGTACAGCACCAGGTTGATGATCGACGCCACTCCGAGCGAGCACGAGATCGCGATGATGACGGCGAGGTAGGTGCGCAGCGACTTCTTCATCACCGACACGATCTTCTCGTCGAACACGTCGCCGGACTGCTGAATGAGCCGAGAGCCGCGGCGGATGACGTACGCTCCCAGCACCAGCAACGCGATCGCGGTCGAGAAGATCATGATCTCTCCCCCGAATGTCGCGCCAAAGTACCACGTCGAGTCGTGCACGTACTTACACACTTCCTCTCGCGCGTACTTCCATTGCGCCGGTTGCAAGTCCGGGCAGTAGTCGCTCTCGCACAGACGCATGTTGTACCGCGGGTTCTTCAAGTAGTCGTTGTACGTGCACTTGAAGAAGTCCGTGAGCGTGATCATGCCGTACAGCACGTACGTGTAGAACCCGGCGTTCACCAGCACGTACGACAGCAGCACGGACACGCGACGCATCCTGCGGACGTCGTGGTTGAGCACGGTCAGCCAGTGGAAGCAGACGGACGTCATCATCGTCCACGTGCAGCACATCGTGATCTGCCGGAGGAGGATGTAGATGTGGCTACTCCTCGTCTCTTGGCCGCGAGATGATACGTGGATCCAGATCGTGTTGCCGATGATGGAGAGCAGGAACACGAGCACGACGCACACGGAAGTCATGTCGTTGTAGAACGCACCCGCCGAGAACGTCACGCCATTCTGATCCCAGCAGACACACACAATACACACAAGTCAACGTCTCTGACATATCACCACCTGCAAGGTGCACAATGCACTACATCGTACCATTCGCGTGATGAGAATCGCGCCGACGAGTGCGACGGAGTAGATCGTCACGGACATGACGCTGTAGATACTCAGTCCGTGGTTGGAGTCTGTCGACGCAACACAAAGTGGTTAGACACTATGCGCTCCATCAACCCAACAGACCGATTCCTCACAACAAGGGACTCACATGTGGCTTCATGGGACAGCAGCTGCGCGCAGTCGGTTCCTTGCAGCTCGCCGCGATCGATCAACGTCACTTCCGCAAGTGGAGGAAGCACCGGCTGCGTCGTCGTCGTCGTCTTCGTGCTCACGTTCTTCGGCGGTGCCCAATCCATACCAGTGACTTGCAGCTGAAACGTGAAGTCCGAGTTGATCTCCCACGTACTGTTCTTGCCAGCACCTGACGGGAGCAGCTTCTTCACGCAAAAGTACGTCTCGTTCACCGCATCGATTTCCAGCCGGAAATCTCCAGGCGACGAATAGAAGTAGATGAACGGGTTGCCATCCTTCATGTACGCGGCACTCGCAAGCGGCTGGAATGTCACGCTCGCCGTAGGCAGACGTCCCTTGCGGCCGCACGAGGAAGATCGCAGATTCACGCACACTTTCGGGTCGACCGAGCCCACGCCAATGACAGTCGCTGTCGAGAACGACAGCGTGAGCGAGTTCGAGTCTGCGTCGACCCAGATGAGCGACGACTGAATAGACCCCTCCTTCGTCTTCGGAACTTCCATGGTCGCCAGGCTCACTGCAGCCATGTTCGCGGTCGCCGAGAGCTCAACGATATCCGTCGCCAGAAGCTCTGCGTCAACGGCCATCTCCCGCATCCTTCTCGTCGTGGTGGCTGACCCGAGCGACCCAGCCGACTTCTCGTACGTCAAGACGACGCCCACGCTGGACGCGCTGCCGGCTTCAGTCGTAGCTCCGCTGATCACGCTCCGCTTCACCTTGAACATGATCGGCGCCTTCGAGACGAGCGTCATCAGGTCTTGGCGGTCCTCCAAAAGATCCATCACGTTGATAAAGCCGACCTGCGACGAGTTCTGGTTCTGGCAGTTCGACGGGTCCGTCACAGATACGCACGGGCGCACCTGGTACGCTCGTGAGACGTCCGGCTTGTTCGGCTGACCGGTGAGCGTGACCTCCACGGACGTCATCTCCCACGTCACGAATCTCCACGTATTCGGGAGGCTCAGCGTCACCCACCACTTGCTTGCTCTCTCCAGAGGGCTCTCGTCGCCCAGGTTGTGGAACGCACCCATGATATCCGATGCGAGCAGCGTGAACGTGATGTCAGACACACTGTTTGGCGTCGTGGGGGTCACCTGGAGCTTGTACGAGTCCGTCGACACTGCAACGCACACCAGAACTCATTAGAAAGTGGATCGAGAAAGCAGGAACGGGCTGTCGCCGCATATGCGTCTTACCACACATCTTGTAGCCCGCACGACACGCGCCACCGCCAAGAGAGGCTTCGCACATGGGGTTCGCCGAGTTCCCGGGGTACTCGTTCTGGCACTCATTGCTCTTGCAGCGGCAAAAATCCGATCGGTACGGGTTCGCCACCGTGTTCGACGAGCTCTAATGACACGAAGTTCAGATCGCAACATCCACACATAATGAGGAAACACTGAACCAAGCAGGTAAGACAAGCGAACAGTGTGTCGTAGGCGTACCGAGGGTCCGGGTGACGTTTTCTTCAGATTGTCCGTCTGAACACATCGCATCCAACAAGCCCGTGAGGTTAGCATACTCTGCCAGACACCAGCAGTATGGCCCGTGCGGCAGCTCTTACCACGATAATGACGCTGCTCTCTTCTGCTGCGCTCGAGCTGCCTGCCAGCGACGCACTGGCTTTCATGATCGAGAGCGAGTTCACGTTCGAGCTCACCACCGCGACGCAGTTGCCTATCGACGCGCGCGACAATAACGTCAATGCAAGCAGACAGGATAGCAATCGCAACGCACAAGAATGAGAATGGGGCTACCAGGTGTCGAGCAGCCCGCCACTGCGTCCACAGCTTGGCCCGTCGATGTTGGTGTCTGGGCTGGTGTCGATGTCGGTGTCTGGGCTGGTGTCGATGTCGGTGATGGGGCTGACGCCGGCGTGTCCGGCAACGATCTGTCACCCAAACCCGGAAGCTGCACGTCGCTGAGCGGCAGGTTCGAGAACACCGTCGTCGCAGGTGTCAGAGTGACTGTGTTGCGCGTCGGGCTCGCCGCCGGCTTCGGACGCGATCCGCCGAACTTGGTCTTGCTGGGAACTGGAGTCCTGGCGTCTGCGTCGCCGCCGACAAGTCCATCGTGCGGGTCGAGCCACGAGATCGGTCCGGGCTTGCGAGTGAGGTCAAAGCCTGGCAAGTCAAAGTCCGCGCCAACCTCGTCGTCGTCGTCGTCATTGTCGTTGTCGCCAGAGCTGGAGGCTGCCGCCGACGAGTCGGACGGCGGGAATGTGATCTCGGCGCCGCCCCCACCGCCCACGCCGCTGCCCGACCCACTTTGCGACATGGACATGGAGCTGAAGGAGCCGCTCCCACCGTCGGATCCGTCGTCTCCTCCGAGCAGCGATCCTGCGAGATACCCACACAAATACAGTCAGAACCAACGACTGTACCTGCCAGCCTGCTGTTTGAGACGCCACTAGAGTCTCCGCACCACTTCCGTCGGTCGATCGCTGTTCACGCTGCCTGAAGCCACTCCGTCCGACGTTCGCCGCATGCGCCGCTACTGCCGATCCCACGTCCACGCGCGGTCCTGAAGGTCGTCATCGCTCGGTGGTCCGCGTTAGATTGCGCAGAGGTTCCTATAGTAACGGGGATAGAGAGAGGACGAACCTGCGCGGTCTGCTGCGGTTGCGACGAGCGCTGTCGCGGCGGCAATCGCCAGCGCCAGCGCCGCTCGCCGCCGCCGCGGGAGTCCGCTGCGGAGCTGCGTTGTCAAGACGTCGGTACAGTGAGTGCCTCATCCATACATCCACCCATGCACACA
>JAASFH010000478.1:0-17926 GCA_023333695.1 Globisporangium yorkense
CGGCAGCAGCATCTTGACGGCCACGCGCTGCTGCTTGTACACGCCGGCGTACACTTCTCCGAGTCCTCCTCTGCTCATCAGCGCTCCCACCTCGACCTGCTCGAGCGGGATGCGGAGCGCCACGACTTGGTCATCGCTCCATAGCAGGCGACTTTGTTCGTCTCGAGGTGGCGAGTCTGCTCTGGTGCCGTTGTTGCTCGTGTGATCGAAGTGGTGCGCAGATGTGAAGGCGCTCGACGTCGTGTGAGGAGTTGCCATCGCTGCTGGTGCTTGAAGATCCTTGCTCTCCGTCACGGCAGCGCGTCTCTTACGGAAGAACCGGAGCACGAAGAACATGGCGACCGCGATGACAGCAGTGCCAGCGAGCGTGACACCAACGATTGTTACTTCACTCACTCCGGCATCTGATACACGCGGACGTCGAGAAGGCAACACGAGGCACACGTGAGTTCTTTGCATTGCGGTCACTCCACTCAGGTTAGAAACGCTCGCACCTTCGTTGGATGGCGAGGTCGTCGAGGAGGAGGATGTTGAGTCTGTTGCGCTGGTGTTGTCGAGAGCGGCAGTCATGACGTTGGCACCACTCGAGTCGAGAAGCGAAGTCGAGATCACCGGAGAGTAGGCGGTAGCAGCAGCAGCAGCAGAGCGCAGAAGCTGCCTGGATAGGGGTGTCGTCATCGCCAAAGACGAAGAAACAGCGCCGGCAAGCACTCGCAAGAGCTGCGTGAGTCGACCTCCAGACGCTTCCAACACACTCGTTCGAAGTGATAGTGACGGTCGAGCTGCGAACGGCACCCCTACAGCACCAGCGCAGTATCCAGCGAGCACTACAGACTGGCAGGTCAAGTGTCGGTCTCACAGCATCAACCAGAGTCACTCGCTGATTACCATCGAGTCAGTACACCGACAGGCACATCGAAACACTCTCACACGCTACGGCACAACACGCTACAAGACCGACTCCGAGTCGCTAGCACGCTCCTACCTTCACGCGCTTTGATCTGACAGATCGGGAGCAGAGACCTTGCCTGGGCCGCCGCCGCCCATGCAGTCGCCGTTGACGGAGCTCTCGAGCAGCTGACGAACGTTCTTGTACGAGATGCCGGCTTTCGAGATCGTGTCCAGGGACGGCTTGCGCTGCGGCAACCAGAGGAAGTCGGGATGCTCCGAGAGCGACTTGTCGACCCACTCGCCGCCGATGATCTCGTTGTCCTCGTTGAGCTCGAGGAGATAGGAGTAGTCTGCTGACTTGGTGTACCGCGAAGGGTCCTGCGTGAGCACGAGCGCTCCGTCCTCGAGCGACTCGACGACCCAGGTGAAGCGCGTCACGACGTACACGAGCGAGGCTGCTGCCGGGTTGAAAGGGTACTCCTTGACCCCGAAGTGCGTCGTCGCCCCGTGTTCGAGCGTCATCGGCGTCTCCTCGAGGATCTGGTAGCCGCGCACAGGCTGGTTCCACACCTCTCGTCCCACCGCTGCGTCCACGATGAATGACGTCTTGAGCTTGCCGAGGAGGTTGGCAATCGCGATGTGGAAGAAGCCCGCTCCAAGGTCGCGGTAGCGCGGGTCCGGGTGTCTGCCGAACTGGTCGCGGGTCTCGTTCCCGACGCCGTTGAAGCGCGCGCCAGTGAACACGGTCGGGATGTCGCTGCCGTCGTACACTTCCGTGAGCAGAGCCTTGATGTCCATGGGCTTGAACTCGACGCCGTTCACGACCGCGGAGCACTTGGGCTCAGGCTCTAGGATCGCGGCGGGAGCCCACGCGTGGCAGATGCCGAACCACGCCGGGATGCAGTAGCCGCTGAGCTCTCCTCTGCGTTTGCCGCACACGCTGCCGTCGTTGAGTGCGCTGCAGTCCTCGTTGGTCGCGCACGCCTTCCGGCTCTTCTTCGAGAGCACGCCGTTCACCTCGGACACCTGGTTCATGAACGTTTGTGTGTCGAGTCCGAACGCGCGCGCGTACTTCTCAGCGGGACTCGCGCTGCCTGAACTCCATTCGTGGTTGATGCCGTCGAGGTGGGTCGGCCAGTATCCGCTCGGCCACGGCATCGGATCGACCTCGCCGACCAGCGGCAGCTTGAGGTACCGGCGGTCGAACGTGACGTTGAAGAAATCCTCGAGCCGCGCGAGGTCGGTCGCGTTCGCCGCCTCGCGCGCTTCGATCACGCGCAAGGCAGGTGAGTCCGATGGTAGCTCTTCGCCCAGCGCCGGGTGCTGCGAGTTGAGCGCCGCGTCCGGCGGGAGGTCGGTCACGGGACCGTCGCCCAACATGGAGCTGCGCACAAGAGTGGCAGATGCCGCGAAGCAGAGCGCGAGCAGCGAGCGCATCGACGGTCTGGTATCTCGAGCGAAGAAGACGTTGGAGCTCCTCGGGCGGTTGACGAATGATCGACCGAGCGATTGACTGACGACTGGACGGGCACGCGAGCAGCTACTAACATGGTACGGCAAATGGCCGACACGACAAGGTAGAGACAGGAGCGGCAGTGGTGGGAGCGAGCGAGTGAGTAAGTGCTGCCACTGCAGGAGGTTTGGGCAGAGTGTCCTCTACCCAAAAACTACTCGGTTTTTGTATGGTAAACCTTTACATGCTTGCAGACTGGCTCTGTGGACACTGCAATGCTGACTCGATGGCTGGAGGACACTTGAAGTAGACACCAGCGGACAATAAACAGATCACCCATTACAAAGCACACACTATCAACGCGAACTAGTAGCTCTTCTGGAGCGTGTGCAGCTTGTAGAGCACGTCGGCTGCTGCCGGGCGCTCTACCGGATTCACAGACACACATGCGGTCGCAAGCGCCACGATCGCTGGGTGCGCGTGGCGCGAGAACTGCACCTTCAGCCGACCGAGCGACACCATCTGCAGCACGGCGGTGTCCGGGAGGCGGCGCTCCGGATCCAGCTCCTTCAGGTGCGCGTACGGCAACTGGTGCGAGTCGAGCTCCGAGAGCACGATCCCGAACGAGAAGATGTCCGACTTCTCGTCGTACCGCTCACCGAGCATCACCTCCGGTGCCATCCACAAGGAAGTCCCGACACCCGCGGTCATCGTGCGGTCGCTACGTTCGCGCGAGACGCCAAAGTCCGTCAGCTTGGCGTTCAGTTGTCTGTCCAACAAAATGTTCTTCGACTTGAGGTCGCGGTGCAACACGATCGGCTGCAGCGAGTGCAGGTACGTCAGCGCGTGCGCGATGTGGAGCGCGATCCGGATCTTGTCGCTGTCGAACCCGTGGCGGCGGTGCTCGACATCCTCGAAGCGGTTCAGTGTCGAGCGCAAATCGCCGCCTTCCATGTACTCGGACACGACGCACAGATCGGTCAGTGAGTCCCACGCGACACCGACGAACTGTACGATGCGCTCATGCTCGAGCGACGCCATGAGCTTCACCTCCGCGAGGAACGCGTTGATCTGCTTCATGTCCTTGCGTCTCTCCGGCAGCAGCGTCTTAATCGCCACCACTTGACCGTTGTACAGACCTCGGTACACCTCGCCGTACCCGCCGCGAGAGATCAGCCCGTCGGCTACGACCTTTTCTCTCGGGATCCGGGCCGCGACGATCGCCTCGTCGTCCCACAGACCGCCATGGGGGAACAAGCTTTGTCCTGAACTGTCGGACTTGCTGCCTCCGCTCCCGTCAGTCGAGCGTCGCGCTGCTGCTGCCGCTGCCGACTGCGCAGCCGAGTATCCAGCCGCAGTGTTGGTTCCTGGGTAGTAACCCTGCATCGATGCCCTCGCAGGCGTCGACTTCCTCGCTGGCGTCGGCGGATCCGCCGAGTACGGAGCCGACTCGGTTCCACGGCGCGTGGCCGGGCTCTCCAGGTCGTCCTCGGACTTGCGGTTCCGGTGTCTCTGGCGACACACGATGAGCGTCGCGAGCATGATCACGATAAAGACCAAGCCGCCCGCGATACCGAAGATGAGCATGACGCTGTCCTTCGAGCTAGCTGGTGGTTGCAGGAACAAACAACGCAGTGGAGGAACGTGTGAGGAGACGAAGAGCCTAGGCAGAGAGCAGGTAGCAGCAGCTCACCTTGCTTGTCGCCTGAAGTCTGGTTGAGCGATCCGGAACCGGTGTTGTTGTTGTTGTTGCTTGGCGACAAAGTCGAGCTTGGCGCTCGCGTGTTCGGCGTCGATGGCGGCGTGGGCGTCGCTGAGCCTCCAGACCCTCCTCCGCCGCCGTTGCTGTTCGTGGGAGTCGGAGTGATCGGATCTGGTGTCGTGGGTGTCGCTGGTGTTGTCGGGGGCGTCTCTGTCGGAGTGGGCGTCGGAGTCGTATTCGGGGTCAGCGTCGGAGTAGGCGTCGGAGTAGGCGTCGGAGTTGGCGTGGGTGTGGGCGTCGGGGTTGGCGTTGGGGTTTTCGGCGTCGGCGTGGGCGTAACACCCGTGCTACTTGAGCCGGCGCCGCTGTCGACATCGATTCCCGTGCATGCGAAGAGCGCCTCGTAGACCGACTGCAGCGTCGGGCCGTTTGACGTCAACGTGCAGGTGGGCAGCGTCTTGGCGCGCGTGGCGGAGGCGAGCGCGCTGCACGCGGAGCAGATGCGCGTGGTCTGCGTCCGCGTGAGCGGCGCCGCAAGCGTCACGCCGGTCGCGCTCTCGCAGGCGGTGGCTTGCGCTGCCACTGTTGAATACCCGCTGGTGGCGGAGCAGAGCGCTCCAGCTGCTGGCGTCGCGAGCGTCGCGATGGTCGCGAGTGCGGCGAGAACGGAGGCTCGTCTCCTGGGGTGCATGGCTGTACCACGTGGCGGTGGTGGTGCTGCTGCTGCTACTGCTGGGCTTGGTGAATGACCGAGTGAGAGCACGCGCGCAGAGAGCGCGGAGGAACTGCTGCTTCTCGTCCAAGTCAACCGATGGGTTGTAGAATGAGCTCAGCGACGATCCAGCCAATTTTCGTGTGTCACTCTCTCTATGCAGTTAATATTTGCCTGTGTATAACAAATATGAAAAGGGTTTTCTGATAGAGGATGCGAGATAGGCAGGAGATATAGTGAATTCAAGAGGTGGAAAGTGTACCTATTTTGACCATCACTCCGCAAGATTTCTGGATTTTCCCCATCTTCCTTGCCCTATCGCCACCTGATGACTCGTCCGTCATGCACGACTTGTACCGCATCGTCATCGGCGGACTGACAGCGCGAGCACCACCGTTGCCTGCTCAGCTCCAAGTTGACCGCATCGTCAGCGGCAACACTCAAGAGAACGCCACGCGCACCCACAGAATCAAAACTGCTTCATTGTGTTGCCCCCGCGCGCTCTGCACGACCGCACGCTGACTGCTGCAGCTACTTCCACACTGCTCGGTTCGTGCGGCGAGAGTCGGTACGAGCCTACTTCGCTCGTAGTGTGCTTGCGTGGTAGTCGAGCTATCTCTGGTAGCTCTTGAGCACGCTGTGGAGCTTATAAAGTATGTCGGCCGCAGCCGGACGCGCGGTCGGATCCACCACCACGCACGCGCGCGCAATCTCCACCACCTTCGGGTCCGCTGTCGGCGAGAACTGCACTTGCAGCCGCCCCAGCGACACCATCTGCAGGATCGCTGTGTCTGGGATGCGACGAATCTCGCTGGAACCCGTCGACTCCGTCACTTGCGAGTATGGCTGCAGGTGCGAGTCGAGCTCCGAGAGCACGATCCCGAACGAGAAGATGTCCGACTTCTCGTCGTACCGCTCGCCGAGCATCACCTCCGGTGCCATCCACAGCGACGAGCCCACTCCAGCCGTCATCGTGCGGTCGCTACGTTCGCGCGAGACGCCAAAGTCCGTCAGCTTGGCGTTCAGCTCCTTGTCGAGTAGGATGTTCTTCGACTTGAGATCCCGATGCAGCACCGTCGGCTGCAGCGAGTGCAGGTACGTCAGCGCGTGCGCGATATGGAGCGCGATCTTCACCTTGTCGTGGTCGAAGCCGTGTGGACGGTGCTCGACATCCTCGAACCGATTAAGCGCTGCGCGCAAGTCGCCGCCTTCCATGTACTCGGAGACAACGCACAGATCGGTCAGTGAGTCCCACGCAACACCGACAAAGCGGACGATCTGAGCGTGCTCGAGCGACGCCATGAGCTTCACCTCCGCGAGGAACGCGTTGATCTGCTTCATGTCCTTGCGTCTCTCTGGGAGCAGCGTCTTGATGGCGACGCTGTGACCGTTGTACACTCCCCGGTACACTTCTCCGTAGCCTCCACGGGACAGCAGCGTCTCTGAGAACACTTTCTCTCTCGGGATCCGCACCGCGATGATCGCATCGTCCTCCCAGAGACCGCTGCTGCCGTGAGGCAGTGAAAAGGGTCCGCTCACACTTCCTCGCGCCATGGCGCTGCCAGCAGTGGCGCCAACAGAGCTTGCACGGGCGCCACTAGAGCCCCCGCCACCGCTGCTGCCAACTTGAGTCTGGTGCTTCGATGGAGTGTACTCTTCGGAGTACACAAGCGGTTCCTCGGGACTCTGGCGACGCGACTTGCGGCGCTGTTGGCACACCACGACCGTCGCGATGATGATTACGAGCACGACCACACCTGCCGCGATGCCCACCACGAGTCCGATGCTGACGTCCGACCCTGCTCGCCCATCCAATCGATCGAGTCGTAGAACACACAGTAAGCACTTGTGTCACCACTCAGTATCTGCCAGAAGGAACACCGCGCACACACCACTGCCGGCGCTGGCGCCTGGTGTCTGTCCGCTCGACGATCCAGAGCCTCTGCTCTTCCCACCCTTGCTGGAGTCGTTTCCCTGTGACCCGGACTCGGAGCCACTCTCTTCGCCCGAAGGGCTCGGAGTCCGCGGCTTGACCGTCGTGGGCGTCGGTACCTCTGCAGAACCACTTCCGGCTGGTGACAGGGTCGGCGAGGGCTTGGGCGTGCCTGGCGTTGGTGTCGGTGGCACGATGACGCCCGATCCGGAGCCGGAGCTGCTCGTTGGCGTCGAGCACACGAAGAGCGACTCCATGCGCGCCTGCAGCGTCGTGGTGGCGCCCGTGGAGCCGCTCGCCAGCGTGCAGTCGCCGAACTCCTTGGCGCGCGTGGCGGACGCCAGCGTGGGACACGCGCGGCAGATCGTGGCTGTGCGTGGCGCTGGTAGCTGCGGCTCGAGTGCGAAGCCCACGATGGACTCGCAGGTGGCGATCTGCGCCAGCGCGCTGTCGTACAGCTCCTTGTTGACCGCGTCCGAGCAACTGCCGGCGCCGGCGGCCGGGTTCACCAGCAGCGCTATCGCCGCCGCCGCTGTGGTCATGGCCGCCACGACGGGCGTCATACTCGCCTTGTATACACTTGGTCCTGCTTGTTGAGCTTGGGCGTGTTCGTCTGTGTGTGTGTGTGGTGGACTTGTGAACTGACTGTCGGGATGCGCTCACCCTCGGAAAATGAATTGCGGTCAGTTACGTGTGTTGTAAAGGTTTCTTGACAGTGTAAAAGAGAATATAACACTTATTAAAGAGGTTTTCACAAATGAAAGGCTTTCACATCCAATATCGCGTTTGAGGGGTTCCTTCTACACATGATCATATACTTTCCTTCAGCCTGTCTTCACGTGATCAATTGCGCTGTGCCGCACCACTCGCCTTCGATCGTGTCGCTCCCGGGTTGAGCCGTTCAAACGCGAGCCGAGGCGTCGACTTTCGCGTGACGAGCGCCGAGAGGATCTTGACCGGACACGGAGCAGATCTTCAATGAGCGGCTGATCATGTGCCACGACCATCTCAATCTGCTCCTGTCAACCACGCCGAAGGATCCTCTACACTTTACCAGACACAAAAAGCAACACTTCCTCCTCAGCGCCGAGATAGGTAGGTTGTGGAGCAATGACCTCAGTCAAGTCGATTCGACTGCGAGCTGCGAACGCGCAAGAGACGAAAGAGACGCGGGTCACCGATCAGACTTCGTGACGAGCTGGCAATGCCTGTCGCGATCTTGTCGGTTCGATCGGCATGGAGAGCGATCGGTCAAGTGCAGTCACTCGAGAAAGCAGTTCTCTGACCAGTGTATCATGGAGCTATTACAATCACGTGGCGACGACAGCTTTGATGGAGCTCGACCCTTTGATACTCGCGACTGCTGAGTCGAACCAGCTCAGCAGCAGTTCACAAGCATGCTCGCGAGAACCGCCTCCAGATCGTGCTTCTTACACGAGTCCTCACTTGCCATCGCACCTGCCAACTTATTCGACGTCGGCGCCACATGTGTCGTGGTCTGTGGGACATCAGCGAGTGCTCTATGGAAGTTTGGACTCGCTAGCACTCGGCTACCACTAAGAAGCGCAAGAAGCGCGCGCATGAGCGCACCGAAGCGGACAAGAGAACACACGTCGGCGCTCGGCAAGCGCGAGAGCTCGCGCCGCGATCATGAACGGAGCGCGCGCGTAGGCGTCGGGATGAATCCGAAGTCTGTCAAGTGCGAAAATATATCACAGATATCGACTGATTTGCCACAAAGTGCTCCCATACAACAATCCAGTCAAATCATGTCTGCGAGAAAAAGGCACAATTTGACGATTCTGAACTTCTACAAGTATTCAGCCGAAATCGAGCGATCACTTCTATCCGGGAATCTATTCTTGCAGTCTTCTATCAGCAGCTTCACTATCAAACCCGCTACAACGGATCCCATCATTTCCTGCACCGCACCAAATATCACAGGCATCTTCCCTCAATTAACTCACGCTCTCGCAAAGAGATGGTCCTCTTTGAACAGACCTCCGATTCACGACCTCTTGACCTCCTGCCCGCCATTCGCCGACTCGCGCGCTCTCGCACCTACCACCTCACTCTCACATTCGGCCTCACTTCCGCAAGCCGCCGAGCGATCGCCGACAGCCATGACGGACACGAAGCTGCCAGTGCCGCTCAACGCGACGTTCAAGTTCGACGGCAGCTCCTCAGACCTCGCGCAGCAGCTCTACCAGCGCTACGCCAAGGGCAACACGTCGCCGCTGCTCGAGATCGCGGAGAACAAGCTGCCGCCCCGCGTGCAGGAGCGCCTGAGCAAGAGCGGCGGGAGCTTCGCCGCGCTGCCCGGTATCCTGCAGCGCGCGCTGCTCTGGGACTCGGGCTACGCGCTCGACTACTCGGAGAAGGCGATCGTGCAGATCTGGACGCTCGGTGGGCGCTCCATGGCGGACATCGCCGTGAGCGAGGCCGAGTACAAAGGACCCGCGGGGTGCTCGCCGACCAACTGCTCGACGCCCACAGGCGGCGAGACGCCTCGCAGCAAAGTCTGCAACGGCGAGCAGATGCTGCGCGTGACCAAGTGCATGGCGTCGGACGTGACGAACCCGAGCCTGCACTCGCCCATGTGGGCGCTCGGCGTCGACCCGGACCTCACGCCGCAGATCAAGATCCAGGACCACTCGTGGGTCGACGACTTCACCAAGGTTTCCTACTCGGTCTACGCGATCCACACGGAGAAGACCACGGCGTCGTACGACAACTGCCCGGCGTCCGGCTACGACGCGTTCGTGATTCCGTGCTTCGTCAAGAGCGCCTCGAACGCCACGATCGTCGGCAAGATGGCCGAGCCGCAGATGAGCGCCTGGGTCGACACGATGATCGCGGCGTTCCCCAAGACGTCGGCGCCCAGCGGCGGGAGCACCACTGGAAGCGGCGGTACGGGTGGCTCGTCGACGAACGGCGGAGCAAAGACCGACAGTGGGTCGTCAGGCGTCGGCGCCGGCGCGATCATCGGGATCGTGGCGGGCGTGCTCGTGCTCATCGGCGTCATCGCGTTCTTCGTGGTGCGCAGGCGGCGCTCCACCAACTCGACCGATCAGGCGACGTACCTCGAGGGCGGCGTCGACCCGAACGCACTGATCCCGGCCGGCGCCAAGCAGGACGGCATGTCGAGCACGTCACAGCACGCGCTGACAACGACGACGACGACCGTGGGCGGCAACCAGCTCACGACGATGGGGCGCTTCACGGAGGACTATGGGAGCTCGAGCAGCAACTCGGTGCTGCGGACGCTGCTGACGGACCCGAACCTGGTGGACCGGCGACTCGTGTACGAGAAGCTCGAGTTCGGCAAGATGCTGTCCAAGGGCGCATATGGCGAGGTGTGGATCTGCCAGTACGAGGGCCAGGACGTGGCTGTGAAGCGCCTGCTGCAGAACAAGCAGCTCAAGTTCGAGCAGGTGCGGGACTTCTCGAACGAGATCCAGCTGAGCGCGAGCCTCCAGCACCCGAACGTTATCGGCTTCATCGGCGTCGCGTGGACGAGTCTCGAGAACCTCGTGATGGCGGTCGAGTACCTGCCGACGGGCGACCTGCAGAACTACCTCAAGAAGAACGCCGACCTGCTTTCGTGGGCGCGCGACAAGATCCATATGGCGCTCGGCATCGCGCGCGCGCTCGAGTACATCCACAGTCGGTCGCCGCCGCTGATCCATCGCGACCTCAAGTCGAAGAATGTGCTGCTGACCGAGCGTCTGGACGCCAAGCTGATCGACTTTGGCGTCAGTCGCAACTTCCAGCAGGAGGAGATGACCGCGGGCGTCGGCACGCCGTACTGGACGGCACCGGAGGTGCTCGAGGGCACCAAATACTCGGAGCGCTCGGACATCTACTCGTTCGGCGTGCTGCTCTCGGAGCTCGACACGTGCGAGCTGCCGTACTTTGACACGACGGGGCCGTCGGGCGAGAAGCTCAAGCCGTTCCAGATCCTGAACGACGTGATGGCCGGCACGCTGCACCCGAGCTTCACGGCTGAGTGCCCGCCGCGCGTGCGCAAGGTGGCCGAGGCGTGCTTCGAGCGCGACCCGGAGAAGCGTCCGAGCGCGAGCGAGCTCGTGAAGATGCTTGAGGGTTAAGTAAGATATTGGGCGAATGTGGAGCTGGCGTTGGTGCTGCGGCAGTTAGCATCACCTCAATGTACTCTGTTTTCCTTCGTGGAGCTCCCAGTGTGCCACCATGAGTGCTATCGATCGACACGCAAGCAGCAGAGCAACAGCTTTTGATACAGCATGACAAGTGTTGCCTTCCTTGAGAGCGGACAGGACAGCAAACGAGAAGATGGTGATGCACTGAATATTGTCGCTCTCACTCCTCTTCGATCGCCACGAGAGGTGACGCAAACGCAAGAAGGGCGAGTGGTGACTCAAAGAGTGGCAAACAGCCGGAAGAGCAGCAGCACCAGCAGCGAGTCCAAGCAGCAAAGCAAGCGACAGAGGAGCAAACCTGTGACGTCTTGACAGATCCACTTCCGACATTTGTGATGACCCGAGTCCCGCTTTGTTCCAAGACCCGATGGCGAGGATGCCCGGATGGCTCGAGCACCAGACAGACACCAACGAGAGGCGATCGATGTAGTCGCTCACACGTATCGCGAAGACCATGTAGCACCACACTAAAGCATGCCTCGAAGCATGCCTCGCATGGTCTCTGCGATGATCGCGACATTCTGTCCTACTCGAGGATTTGTAGACATATTATTTGAAATTATCCACTCTTTTCTCGATTTTCGGAGTGCTCACACATCTCCCTAGGTACTGACAAAACTTGAATGCACATAAATTTATGAGAGAAGTAAATTTTTGTGGCAGTCTTGTGCGTATAATGTGTTGGCGCATTATACTATACATAAATGATCGAACCACTTCAGCTCTCGAAAAGAGTCGTGAAAGCTTGCGTAACACAACGTCTCCGGAATGAACTCTGGCACACTCTGCTACTGGAATTTGCATGTCCTCACGCTGTCATATATCTTTGGTCTAGCAAACGAATGAGAGCACGGAATTGTAAATTTGTAATGTTGTGCAATTGGCGGTTTGCTCGAACTACGTCGGTTGCTTATATACATTGACAACTCCACTCACAGTCACAAGGGCAAAACGGATACTGGGGTGGTCGGCTTTCCGAACGAGGTTCGAGATAATAGTACGCTTCTGGACCAGTAACTTATGTTGTTGCGAGTTATTTCGCTATCAAAAAAGTAAGACAAGCGAAAGCATGGGTGTGGAGTCGTAGTATTTGGGGTCAACTTGGCCACACTGGGATTAACTATTCAACTCTAGTGTGAAGAATCCGAGACGTCAGTTCAGAGTTGCTGTTAAACAGCCAAGAAATCTGGAGCAATGAGTAGCACCTCCCACCAGAGAAGCTATCACAGCGAAAGCAAGCGTCAACACCAGTTTCATGTTCGCAGTGAGTGTGCTCAGTCATGCAGTGTCAGGGTTGTGAATCACAAACGGACGCAAATTGACACCTAAATTTGTGGCAATAAAAAGATGCCATTTACCATCTCCCCTTTTTGAAATTGAAATAAAAGAATGACGTCGCCTAGTCGCTCTTTTGACTTTGTGTTTGTATGCCACCAATCGCCTTCCTGTGCAGAACCGGGACACTCTAGCTACGTGGCTTCCTGCAACGAGAATTTGATCTCGTATAGCATACAAAGACCAAGTCTGCCGCACATCACAATCCCTCTCTGGAAGTGTAACCCGACCCCTTTACAACTTACTAAAGTCGAAAATGCAATTCCACATACAAACATCAAGTTCAAAAAAGAATGGGGGACAAAAGCACCGGCACATTAGGATCCCTTCAGTGCCAAGTGACTTGGTGTTTGTATGCCCGCACACGACACGCACATTGCCCGCAAGGCGCGGTACTTCTCTTCTCTCTCTCTCCTGCGCAGGCGTGTGTGTGTGGGTCGGCGTTGGTCGATCGACGCTCGCTCGCTCGCTCGCTCGCAGCAGCTCGCGCGGCGCGGTCGTCTGCTAGCGCGCATCGAGCGCCGCGCGCGTCTCGTGTGTGTGTGTGGTGTGCGCGTGCGAAGCTCCAGCGGAAAAATATCCGATTAGCTTCCTTCCCACGCAAGACACCGCCGCCGTAAGTTATTTATCCGCGCGTCGACCTGCGCTATTCGACAATCTCGACACATGCCGGCGCATTTTCGACACCTCCGCGGCGCGCTGCTGGCAGCGGTCGCGCTGCTCGCCGCGCTCGCGCTGCTCCGTGACGTCAATATCAGCAGATGGTCAAGTATCAGCGACTCGAGTATCAGCAACACAAGTATCAGACGCACGTCACTGGCGGGAGCGCTGCGCCGGCGCTTGTCCGCCACGGCGGTGCCGACCGACCCGGCGTTCCGGTGGGACGGCAGCACCTCCGACCTGGCGCAGCAGTTCTACCTGCGGCACGCGGCGGGCGCCACGGCGGAGGCGCTGAGCTACACGGACGAGGCGCTGCCCGCGGCTGTGCGCAATCGGCTGGCGGCGCACAAGCTGACGTTCCGCGAGCTGCCGCCGCTGCTGCAGCGCGCGCTCGTGTGGGACGCCGGCTACGCGTTCTCGCCGGCGTCCACGTTCATCCGCATCTACACGGTCGGCGGTGTGTCCATGGCGCGCATCGGCGTCACGATGGACGAGTACCTGAGCGCCGGCTGCAACACGTCCAACTGCACCGACCCGAACGGCGCGCAGACGTTCCGCTCCAAGACGTGCTCGGGTGACATGATGCTCTCAGTGTCGCACTGTGCGTCCGAGGAGGTCACGGAGGGTAACCCGCACATGTCGATGTGGGCCACGGGCGGCGACCCGGCCGCGATCCCGACCATGAACATCGAGCGCCATTCGTGGGACGACCAGGTCTACCTCAAGAAATACATCGTGTTCGCGGTCCACACGACGGCGGACGAGAACGAGCCGGCGTGGGACAACTGCCCGAGCTCGGGTGTGTACGGCTCGGCGATCATCCCGTGCGCCTTGTACTCGTCGAGCAGCGCCGCGCAGATGAACTGGAAGGACCCAGAGCCGAGCGAGCTCGTCGAGGCGTGGCTCGCGCAGGTCCGCGACGAGACGCGCCGCTCGCCACTCATCTTCGGGCTGCCGATCGGCGGCGGCCTCGTGCTCGCGGTGCTCGCTAGCTACGGCTTCGTGCGCTACCGGCGCAAGTACCGCGGAAACTTTGCCGCGTCGTCCGGGGACACCAAGAGCGGCAGCGCCGCCATCGCGTCCACGCTTGACCAGGGGCTCCTCACCCCGCGGTCGAAGGACCCGTACATGGTCGCGACCGAGTCGCTCGCCGCGTACCGCGGCGCGGCGCGGCAGTTCTCGACCCACAACCTGCTCACAACGCTGCTGAACGATGCGAACCTGCGCTCGCGGCGGCTCAACTACGCCAAGATCGTGTTCGAGCGCGACCTGGCGAAGGGCGCGTTCGGCGAGGTTTGGCTGTGCTCGTACGAAGGCGCAGTCGTGGCCGTGAAGCGGCTGCTGCAGACGCGCAAGCGCACGTCCGAGGACGTGCACACGTTCATCGACGAGATCCAGCTCACCGCGGCGCTCGACCACCCGAACATCCTCAAGATCATCGGCGTGGCGTGGAACACGCTCGAGAACCTGTGCATGGTGATGGAGTACCTCGCGATGGGTGACCTGCAGGGCCACCTGCGCCGCAATGGCGAGACCATGAGCTGGTCGCGGGACAAGCTGCCGCTCGCGACGGGCATCGCGCACGCGCTGCGGTACCTGCACGGCCGGTCGCCGCCGCTGATCCACCGCGACGTGAAGGCGCGCAACGTGCTGCTGACCGAGAACTACCAGGCGAAGCTGATCGACTTTGGCGTGAGCCGCAGCTACGGCGAGTGCTGCATGACGGTCGGCGTGGGCACGCCGTACTGGACGGCGCCCGAGGTGCTCGAGGGCACGGTGTACTCGGAGAAGTCGGACATCTACTCGTTCGGCGTGCTGCTCTCGGAGCTCGACACGTGCACGGCGCCGTACCATGACGCGAAGACCGAGGGCCGGCGCGAGCCACTGCAGCCGTTCCACATCCTCAAGCTCGTTATGGCTGGGACGCTCAAGCCCAACTTCACGCCGGTGTGTCCACCGCAGATCAAGGTGGTCGCGGACCTGTGTCTGCGGCGCGACCCGGCGCAGCGCCCGAGCGCGACCGAGGTCGTGGCGCTGCTCGAGAAGCTCGCGGACGACGCACGCGAGAGCTTCTAGCGTGCGAAACTGCGTGCGGTTGGTGCGGTTGCGAGCAGGTTGTTGCGAGGTGGTGAGGTCACGAGCGTGTCGTTTGCGCGGAGGAGGCTGTTGGTCTCCTTGTCATCCTATCATGTTGTTAGTACTATTTTATTTCGCCTTCGCCAGTCATCGTGTTCTTCCTGTTGTTGTTCTTGCAGTGGTGGAGCTTGGACGGCGACAGCAACGATGGCGAGATGCATGGAGCACTGTCATGACCAAGCGAAGGCGCATGTTCATCATGTTCATCATGTGGGCAATCAAAATCCAAGCCAACTTTTGTAGCAATATTATAGAGGTATTACCCCCTGAATTTTACGTAACGCTTGTACTATATCATTTAAATACATTGTTCAAGAATATAGAGCCTTTTAATCTACGCTAAATCAGATGAACTCATTTTCAAAGGTGTATCCGAAAGGCACCCACCCGCACAACAAGCAGGTGCAGCTCGCTCGCGTCCCGCTCGTCATTCTCTGTTCTTCCTCGTCAGCCACCAGCCACTGCCAGCGCTCTCCACCCAGCGACCGACTCGCGCAAGAGACGATGGCGATGCGACCGTTCCGGGCGGCGATTCTCGCGCTCGTGGTGATCGCTACACCTTCGGCGGCGGCGATGCTCTGCCGAGACGCGAGCAGCTACCAGGCGATCCTGGTGAGCAAGAGCGCCTGTGAGAGCGCCACGGGCGTGCAGCTCGAGCTGCCGATGACTCTCTCTCAGACGGCGAGGGTTTGCTCGAACGCGGCGTGCGCGCTGCTGGCAGCGGCGACCAAGGACAAGTCGCTTCCGAGTTGCCATGTGCGCGCCGGCGGCGCGAGTCTGCAGGCGACCTTCGAGGCGGTGTTCTCGTGTCCTGGGACTGTCTTGCCCGAGCAAGCGCTTATGGCGACTGCGTCGTCGCTGTCGGCTGAGCCATCATCCCCGACGCCCACTCTGCTTGCGCGGACCCCGACACCGACCACAGCACCGCCCCAGACCCAGTCGCCAACACCGACGCCAGCACCGACGCCAGCACCGACGCCGACTCCCACACAGACACCGCGAGTTGTCCCGACTCTCACTATAGAGCCGACCCCTTCACCTACTCCTTCGCGGACGCCAGCTTCAAGAACTCCTCCTGCGCCAACCCCCACAGCGACGCTGACTCCTACGTCAGAACAACCGACGATCTCAACCACCTCGCCTCCAGCGACTACCAGCGGCTCGGGGAGTTCATCTTCGAATGGTCGCAGCACGCAGCAGCCAGCGACTTTGACACCAGCGACTTCAGAGCCGACGCCATCGTCGACGCCCAAGAACAGCAGCGCAACCAACAGCGGCAGCAACAGCACTTCGGGATCGCTCGACCACGCTGCTGGACAGGACGATGGTGAGTGCGTCTGCGTCTGCGGACATTCGTCTTATTCGGGAACTTACCACTCCATTCATGTGACGTTGTTGCGCAGGTGAGGAGGAACACGACCCGAACCTCACTATCGGAATCGCGGTCGGCGTGATCGTCTTCGTTGTCACGATCGGAACGCTCGTCGTGTGCATCCGACGACGCCGGAAGTACGAACCGGAGGCAGACAAGGACCAGACGAGTCCGTCGGAGCGCGTCACAGCCTCGGAGGAGACGGCTTCGACGTCCTCGACTCCAGCACGAGTATCAACGCAGCAGAAGAAGAAGAAGACCGCGAAAAGTACGAGCTCGACGCCAGCGGCTGCCGAGAAGCGAGCAGGGGCGACACCAAGTCGAAGCTCTGGGACCGCGCACGGAGGGATCCGACCCGACGCGCCATCTCACACTCTGTAGTGATGATCCAGATCAAGCAGGAAGGAACGATCTCGAGAGCGATCACCCGTTCCTAGTGCTGCGAGCGTTCGTTTGTCAACCCGCGCAGAGAAGGCTTCGTTGACCTCTCAATTACAGGATAGGTGTACACTCAAGTACGTTGTCGGTAGGCTTGGTGCTATCTACCAATCTGCAGCGGTTCTCTCTCGATGTCACACCAGGAGGCTGCATTTGTTTGCCTGTGGCGCTGTCCTTGATTTTGATGGCTTGCTTGATGGACGTCTTGCTCAGTGACGGCGTCTTGCTAACCGTTGGCGAAGTCTTACACGAGGCGTCTTGGTTGTTGCAGGTTTCTTCTCAATGCTGCTGCAGTGGCTGGTGTTGCCGGAGAGTTGATCAGCGATGGCGTCGTGCAAATGGTTGCGGTGTCCATCAGGGCTTCGGCTGAGGCATTGATCGGAGTTTAGGTCTACGTCAGCGTCGTGCAGGGAGTCTTTGTGGCCGAAGTCTTGATTGCAGTCGTATTGCTTGGCGATGATGCCATGAAGAATTACCTGACGTTGGCGCCATACTCAGGGCATTGTCTGAAAGACTCGGCGTTGGGGTTCAACACGCATAGCATTTGCCGAAGATGGCACTGGTGCCATGGCAGTAGATCAGTTACCAGGAGGACACGAAAGGATGGCAACTTCAATACGCCCTCGCCGATTGATCCTGCGCGCTCACTTACTGCAAGGCAACAATGCCAAGGATGACGAACATGATGTGTTTTGATTGATTGGAACGGATATCTCAGTCGGTGATGGGTCACCCGCTTACACACAGTGCTTGGGCTTCGGGGTCTTGGTCGTTGCCGGAGTGCTGCTCGGGCTGTCGGTCATGGTCGCTGACGGGGTTGTGGCGGGTGCGACGCTGCGGGTTGAGGCCGGAGTCACAACGGGTGCTGCAGGCGCCGAAGGCGTCGTTGGCACCGGAGTAGGAGAGCTGGCACCAGGCGACGAAGTGGTAGCAGGCGACACGGTCGACGCCGGCGAAGGTGACGCCGTGGATTCCGACACACACGGCCGGAAGAGACGCACGAACTGCAGGTTGAGCGTAATGCTCTCGCCCTCAGACGTCACGTTGCACTTGGGGAACCCGCGCACGTCCGCCGTCGCCGCGAGCTCGGTGCACTTCTCGCACAGTGTCGCCTTC
>JAASFH010000479.1:0-17919 GCA_023333695.1 Globisporangium yorkense
GGCTACACGTTCTCGACGCTCGGGTTCGCAAAGAACGCGTCTGTGATCAAACTGCAGCCGAAGAAGGCGTCTGCAGCAGCGAGTCCCGCAGAGCGCAAGCTCATGGCCGAGCTCGAGCAGATGAAGGTGCTCGTGAACCAGCTCAAGGAGGAGAACGAGCGAATGGCGAGAATCCGCGCGGAGGGCGGAGGCGGCAGCGGAATGGACACGTCGCAAGTTGACGAGCTCAACCAGATGCTTAACATGAAGCAGCGAGAACTCGAGAAGGTGCTCCGAGGCGAGAGTGATGATGGTAGTAGCAGCAGCGACGGAGGCGGCAAGCGCAAGAATCCTCAGGACGAGCTCATGCAGCGCCAGCGAGAGGAGTACGGCAAGCGCGGCATCCATTTGTACCACTTCGAGTCCGAGACCAAAGCGCCGTACCTGATCAACTTGGACGTCGACGCGTACCGCTCGAAGCGCTTCATGTTCCTGCTCGACAAGCCCAAGACGACAATCGGCACTGACATCAAGCCCATGTCTCTGAGCATCGTGGATGGACATTGCTCGTTCGAGAACGACGCGGATGTGATCAGCCTCATCGCTGGTGCTGGAGACGTCATGCACAACGGGAAGAAGCTGGAGAAAGGAGCGCGGCAGACACTCACAGTCTTCGACCGCGTCGTCATCGGCAACGAACTCATGCTGTTCGTGCACCCGGGGAAAGAACCGCCTGAGTGCGAGCCTCCGTCCGCTGACGACGCGGCAGCAGAGTACCAGAAGGCTCTCCAGTCAGTCGACAATGCGGCGCTCGCCGAGCTCCAAGCGCAGATGAAGAAGTTCGAGGAGGAGAAAGCAAGCTGGGAGAAGCAGAAAGAGCATCACCGCGACGCCGCGTCGTCCTCGGATCCCGACGCGGCAAAGCAAACAGCAGCTGCACTCGATGCCGAGAAGGAGAAAGAGCTTCTTGCACGCCAGGTGAACGACCAGGAGCTCCGTGAAGTGCTTCCCAAGATCGTCGAGCTGCAGCAGATTGTCAAGGCGCTGAACCGAGACGTGCTGAGCTTCGAGACTGCGTTGCAGAGCAGCTCAGCAGACGAGAAGGGCGGCGGCATCCCCAAAGTCAAGGTCAAGGTCCGCAATAACGCAACAGACGAGACGATCTTCCTCGACGTTTTCGAGTTCGTCAAAGCGCATGCATTGCTCAAGGACGAGGTCGCGTTCCTGCGCAACGCAATCATGAACGACCGCGAGTACGAGTCGCCCGCAGGCCACGATCCGATCACGCTGCTCTTCGACAACTCGTTCCACGTCGGCAGCGCCACGACCTTCCCCGAGTACCTGCTCTACAACCTCGAGACGGACGTGGAGGAGTCGCACCTGAGTATCAAGCTCGCTGTGCCGCCGTTCAATACGATCGGCAAACTTCAGGTGATGTGGATCCCGCTGTCGTCCCCCGACGTGGACAAACACAACGAAGACGACTTGCTGGATGTCGAGGGTCCGAGCGATCTACTCGGCAAGCCCTGGACGTTCAAGATCCAGATCAAAGGCGCGACGGGTCTGCCGCTCATCACGGACCTCGCGTACTGCCAGTACGAGTTCCTCGGCGAGCTCTTCACAACCGAGTCCGTGGAGCAGAACACGCGCAGTCCTGTGTTCAACTACGAGTACATTCACCACGTGGACGTTGTGACGCAGCAGTTCATCGACTACCTGCAGAATGCGCGCATCGAGTTCCAAATCTTCGTCAACCCGTACATTCTCGATCCGCCAAAGGACAAGATCTCGACAAAGAACCCAGCGATCTTCGCGCAACTCGGCAGCGGCAGCAGCAGCAAAGGTACCGACCACCAAGCAGCTTCTGTGGGTATGCGCTACGTGTTTGTAAGAGCCCAACTAACTGCGTACTTTCGCGATCTATCCGCCACCAGCCAAACTCTCGTATGAAGGTTCGTCACTTCGAACCAACTTGTCTGGCAAGACTGCCCAGTTGTTCTCACATTCTCGAGCTGACTGGTGTGTGCTGCTTCCAGAGCTCGAGGCAAAGTGCTCGCTGGCGGAGAAGGAGCTCGCGAGTGCGCGAGAGGAAATCTCGTTTCTCAAGCAGCAGTACAAGGAACGCGTAGGGAGGTGCGTCGATGATCGCAAGTCTTTCACATCTTACCTAGGACCTGAGTGCTGGGTGTCGCCTCTCTGTTGCTGTTGTGTACAGCGATCCGCCACCTTGTCCAGCTCCTGCAGTAGAGCCTGCAGTACCTGCAGCCAGTTGCTCCTCAGGCGAGTGCACGCCGAGGAAGAACCTCGAGTCTGCGAAAGCGACCGACTCGGCACTCAACAGCAACAGTGAACTGCAGTCGGCCAGTGCCAAGGTTCCTGTATCGAGCAAGTAGAGGGAGGTGCCGCGAGTAAGCAACCAAGCACGAGACGAAGTTGTTCACAGAGCACTTCTCCAACACCTGTACATTTGTATTCTTATGACTGTTAACATTGGTAACCTCCAAGGTTCGCCCTACGAGAGCACTTCACTCCTGTTCTGCTCTGCTCGACTCGCAGCTCTGCTCTGTCCGCCTCGCCTCGACTCGACGTGATGGGAACCACCGAGAACGCGATACCGGTGCTGGCGGAGCAGGTCCAGCTCGCGGTGCGTGTCCTCACATCCAAGTGCGCTGTGCCACCTTCTCTAACTGTTCACTCTCTGTAGGTCACAGGCGCAGACCACGCCACTGAAGAGGTGTCTAAAGACGCCGAACCATCAGCATCGTTGGTTGCTCCAGATGCCCCGGACACAACCGCGTCTACGCCACCAACTCGGCGTCGCAGCTCGTTCTTCTCCATCCACCGAACCTCAGCAGACGCACCATCGAACATCACATCGACGAGCGTACCGGTGGTAACGATCTCCGACAAGCCACCGCTCCGGATCCTCGTCGCCACGTGGAACGTTGGGAACGTGATGCCGCCGAAGGACCCACACAAGATCCGCGAGTGGATCCCGGAAGGCGGCGGCGATTTCGACGTGATCGCCATCGGACTTCAGGAGAGTAGCTACCGTGAGAGAGCTGCCAGCGTCAGCTCTGACGTCGTGAGCTGCAACGTGGCTGTGGATGCCGCCGACAGTACGGACACGAGCGACGGCGCCGTGCTTGTAGAGGTTGGAGACTACGAAGTTGACGATGCTGCGGACCTGGAAGCGTGCGGTAACGACTCGCCAACGCGACCAGATCCGTCCAGACCCGAGTGGGAGTGCGAGTACGGCGAGTTCTGCTACGATGACGGCGAGGACCAAGAAGACGAGGAGCTTGTGGCCGCGCTTGCTGAGGCGCACCAAGCTGCACGAGAGGCGTTGGCACCATCGAGTCCCCGCATGAGTCCCACAAGCCCCGAGGAAGAAGAGCAAGACGCAACAGTGCGGACAGACAACTCGACAGCAAGCGCAACGGGTGGAGGCAGTCGAAGCAACTCGCTTCAGACTGGCGAAGTGATCATCAAGCGCTCGCGCGCCAAGAAGTCGATCCGCAAAGTGTCCAAGCTGGTGCGCCAGGTGAGCTCGAACCTGCGCGAATCGGTCGCGGACGCGCTCGACTATCCGTTCAACAAGCAGCTGTACCATCACCTGGGCGAGGACTACGGGCTCGTCGGGAAGGTGGAACTCATGGAGATGCGGCTGTTCGTGTACGTGCACTCGCGGCACACGGTCTCGGGCATCGAGAAGATCTCGGTGCCCACGGGACTCGGTAGCGTCCTGGGCAACAAGGTTCGTACCCTTGACAGTGTTCAGGCAGGCGAGCACGCTGCTTTAGCTACCTCCAACATGCGACGCTGCTCGTGCATGCACTCTAGGGCGGACTGGTGTTCAAGCTCGTGGTCCAAGACACATCGCTCTGCTTCGTGAGCTGCCACCTTGCAGCGCATCAGGACCAGAAGTTCCTGGACAAGCGCAACAGCGACGTAAGGGCACACACAGTGGACACTGTCGTTCAGCGAAGGATGGTTGCAGCCCGGCTGACCATGTCTTCTTCTTCTCGCATGTTTCACAGTGCGCGAGCATCCTCGGAGCAAGCTTCGGCATGAAGAACGTGTCGCTCGACCACCAATTCGACCACTGCTTCTGGTTCGGCGACCTCAACTACCGTGTCGACCTCAACTACTCGAAGCCCAAGGAGCGCTCGACCGAGCAGCACTTTGCTGAGGTGCTCGCGCTCGTGCGCGCCAGGAAGTGGGAGGAGCTCAACGCGAACGACCAGCTCCGCTTCCAGCTCGATACGAGGAAGGCACTCACAGACTGGGAGCTTCCTCCTGCGCTCTTCCCGCCGACATTCAAGCGGGTTCGCCACGCTCCTGATGAGTATAATGTACGTCGATGGCGACTGCGTTGACGCTGAGCGACTGCTTGAGCTCAACTGACCCTTGTCGCCGCTCACAGCCCCAACGCGTCCCGTCCTACTGCGACCGCGTGCTGCACAAGTCGCTGCCCGGACGGCGCGCCAACCTCACGCTCGAGCGCTTCACGTGCGTCGAATCCATCTCCTCCAGCGACCACAAGCCCGTGCTGGCCGAGTTCAAGGTGCACACAAGTTTGCCAGTCGAGGTCGACCCGCTGCTTCCAAGTGCGCAGAGGACGCTCGTTGAGATCACGGACCTGGCTGCCACAGACCTGCTCGGCATGGACATGTCGGGACTCAGCGACCCATACGTGCGTCTGTAGCTTGGGAGCGCGTCTTGAGTCACAGGTGCTGCGATGCAACGCTAACGCTTCCTGTGGCTCTGTGCGCAGATCAAGTTCTACTCGGTGCCAAGCGCTGCCCTCCAAGTCGAAGCGACAGGAGGCCACCCAGCAACCTCGACGATCACGAACTCACTCTCGCCAACGTGCGTCCCTGAGTGGCAGTCGCACACACACCATCTTATCTGTCGCGCAGGTCCTCTAACGTGTCCGTGTACTGATCACCGCGCTCTTCTCAGGTGGCGTGACGATCAAGTCCCCAAACTGCGGTTGCTGTGCGAGCAGGAGAAAGACGTCCGACTCGTTCACCTCGTCCTACTGCTCATGGACCACGACACTGCGTCGGCGGACGACCTGCTGGGCGTCACGGTGATCTCGCTCGACGACTTCTGTCTCTCCAAGCCGCGCTTCTTGCCGTTCGAAGCCGCGGTCACGCGCCACGGCAAGAGCGCGGGCGCCGTGCGCGGCAAACTGCGGGTCACGATGGCGCACCAGGCAGCAGAGCTCGCGAACCAGTCCACGCGGTCTCTCCACAGCCGCAGCATGGTCACATGCAACTGCAGCGTGTCGTAGCGGCCAAGAAGCAGCGCGCGATACCGAGCAGACAGCAAGTACACTGTAGTGAGCAGCGAAGCCTCTTTCTCTATCTTGTCCATCTCATCTATGCGAGCACTACATCGCGACGCCCTTGAGCAGCTCCTGGCTGTCGAAGAGCTCCTCGAGCTGGTTGCGCGCCTGGCCCATGATGAACACCGCGCCGACCAAGCGCACGCCGCGCGGCACCGCGCCCTTGTACAGGCGCTGAACGCCGCCCTCAGCGTAGATGCGCTTCGCCACTGCGAGCGAGCTGGGGGCGTTCGCGCCGACACTCATCGCTTCACCCTGCATCACGGTCTTCACGGTGTCCACCGGCTGAGTCGCGTAGACTGTGACGAGTCCCGCCAGGATGCTGCCGACCGCGGACGCCGACGCCTTCTGCGGCGCGCTCGCGCTCTCGGCGGGGCCGAACACGCTCGGGCTCAGCTCGTGCACCTTTGCCGTGAGCACGGGGCCGAGCGCCAGGTAGCTCGCACACCAGACGCCGTCGCGCACCGCCGTGACTTCGAAGCCACGGTAGAGGCGCTGGACGCCGTGCGCCGCCACGATGTCGCGCACCGTGGCGCCGAGCGCGCGACCGCTGTTCTGCTGCAGCGTCATGACGAGCTCGCCGGGCGAGCCGAGCAGCGCGGACGCCACACCGGCGAGCGCGCCACACGCCACCTTGACGCGGTCCGAGTGCGCCGCGCGGTCGCCCGCGAGCGCAAGTAGTTTGCCGTTTACGCCGAACTGCAGCGCGCAGATGGGCGCCACGGACGAGAGCGAGATGCCGACGCCGCGGTAGAGCGCGGACGGCGACCAGGGGATCGCGCGGCCCTGCTGCACGGCGTTCTTCATGGCGATGGTCGGCTGCTGGATCAGCACCTCGATCATGCCAGCGAGCGACCCGATGGCGCCGTGCTGCAGCGCGCTCAGCCGCTGTGCGCGCTCCGTCGCCATGCTGTCTGCTGCCTGTTGCTCGGCGCTGACGGTGTGCTTGGGCTTCTGGTGGCGGTGATCACCAAGTGCGTTGCAAGGCGAAGTGAGGAAATTCGCTTTCTAGACGCATACAAATTTTCAGTATAACGCAGCGTTTGCGTCATTCGCAGAGCATGGTGCCTCTCGAGACAACACCACCCGCAAGTGGTGACAACCTGATCTCCCACCTCCACCCTTCCCTTCCCATGACCTGGACTGCTTGCTCTGCTTCTTCTCGCTGTTCTCACGTGGCGACACTCGATGTCTTGCCACTGACGATGGCGCTGAGCATCGACATAGCCTTGTACTCGGTATTTCGGTCATCTCGGCAACTGAGCATCTGAGCATCTGTGCGGAGCTTCTCGCCTCTTGACCCCAGCGATGGGGAGGGTGGCGACGAGATCCACGATCGACCGAGCGAGCGCTTCTTCTCGAGACGAGAGCGTCAACCCAGGAGGCAGCCAATCGATCGACCGATGCTCGACCGGCGGCTCCCGCTGCCACCAAGCGGCAATCATCAGCTCGCTCTGGAGGACGGTGACGAGGTGCGGAGTCTGATATCAGTGCGAGCTCATCATCGCCAACAAGCTCACGCTGACGCGCCGTTCGTGCAGTTGCTTCGGTCGGCGCTGAGTCCGTGGGCGGAAGTGGGGGAGGGTCACGAGCCGCACCCGTCGCACTCCAGACCCACTCGACCACCAGGAGCAGCTGCCGCGCCCACGCGCATCAAGGTCGTCGCGAACTCACGTCCGATCGCGAACCACACGCGAACCGCAGCTGGAGGAGGCGGAGCCGGTAACAGTGGCACCAGCTTCCTCCCGGTGCTGCCGAGTGCTCCGTCGTCGTCGCCTCGACAGCAGGTGCGTGAGGAGGAGCACGAAGCGAACGAGGCACCGAGATGTCAAACTGAAACTTCGTGTGCATCATGTGTCAGCGGTCGGGCGGCGGTGGTGGCGGCGGTCAACTTCAGCGTGGCCGAGACGCGTCGCCGCTCGTGAGCGCCTACCAAGCGCTCGTCGAGCAGTCGAACGCGATGGTGAGGAAGCTGCTGCCTCGCAACGAGCTTGACTGCCCGTCTACCATACTGACCTGACATATCTCTGCTTGGACGCCACCACCAGGCAACTTCGTTCGAAGAGAACTGCGAGTGCCGGCAGCTGCACGAAGCCGCGCTGCGTATGGGCATCGCGCAGCTCACGCCCGACCGCGTGCGGCAGCAGCAGCGCGCGATCCGGTTCAACACGCTCAAGAACGAGGTGGAGATCTTCCAGCAGTGCCTCGACCCCTTCATCTTCGAGATGCGCTCGGCGCACGAACACCAGGTCAACTCGAGCGTCTACCGCCACTTCACGCGCATGCAGGGCGTGCAGGAGATGGGCGTCCCCATCTACAGCCTCGGCACCTACCTCGAGGAAGCGAGCGACCGCATCCTCACGGCGCGTACGCACCAGAAGTTCTACCGCCGCGTCCGGCGCCACGACGCCGCACACTACATCGACACGGAGCTCATCCCGCGACCCGCGCGCCGCGCTGCGGTGGTCGTCGGCCAGAGCTCAAGCTCGTCGTCGACATCGCAGAGCTGACTGCTTGAGCATTTTATTATCAGACACACAAGAGGAAATGCAAAGGGGGGAAATACAAAGCCGCTAAAAAATACGGCGGATCTTCCAAAGACTCACTCGCGACGCCACCGTCGTCCGCGCGCTCGCACCCGCCGCCGCGCAGCTGCCATCGCCGCGCGCCGACTGCGATCTCCACGCCACCGGCCGTTCTCGGTCTCCACTGCCGTCATCGCCCTCCTCCTGCCGCTCTGCTACTTCGGGCCCCTCGTCTCCGCGCCTCCGACCCTCCTGCGTCGGCATCCGCTCCTCTTCTCTTCATCACTTCGTCAGTTTCTCGTCTTCCGTCGCCATCTCTTCTTCTTTGTCGTCATCTTCGTCACCGCCACCTTCTCATCTCTGCTACTGCTGCTGCGGCGGCTGCTCGTGTTTCGGGAACTTCGTTGTCGTGAAATCGGGAGGCAAAGAGCGGGTCGTCGTCGTCGTGCGGTAGATGTACCGGGCAGCCGACGGCAGCACGCTTAGTAGCGCTGTCGGCTCAGCGGCTTCGCCTCACCCATCGGGTCGCGGCTCGTCGCCGTCGCCACGCGCGGCGCAGGGTAGCCAGAGTCCATGCCGACGTGGCGCTCGTCGCGGATACCCGAGCGGTACGACGCCTGCGCCTGCAGCTGCGGGTCCGACTCCTTCGACTCGTCGCGCACGTATACTCGGCCCTGGGACGCGATCGGGCGCACGTCGCGAGGCGCCTCCTGCTGGCGCGAGTCCACGCGAGCGCTGCGTTCGCCGGTGTCGCCGCTGGCACCACGTTCCCGTCGGCCGCTCCGCTGCACAAATCAAGTGCCAAAGCAGCAACAACCATGTCAGACGAGATCGATCCCTGACAGAACCAAACAACGCATCACAGGATCGCACTACGTACCAGGTTGAGCACCGTCCAGTCGAACATCGCGTCGAACTGGAAGCCCTTGCGGAAGAACAGCTCCTTGAACAGACGCTTCAGGTACGCGTAGTCGGGCTTGTCGTCGAAGCGGAGCGCGCGGCAGTACTCAAAGTACGCGCGGAACTCGGCCGGGTAGCCCTTGCAGAGCACCTCGATCGGAGTGTTCATCTTCTTCTCCATGATCTTCTCGTACTTCTGCTTCTTCGTGTTCGCCTTCAGTCCCTGCCACGGGAGCGAGCCGCGGATGAAGTACATGAACACGTAGCCCAGCGACTCGAGGTCGTCACGACGGCTCTGCTCGATGCCCACGTGCGTGTTGATCGACGCGTACCGCGCCGTGCCGGTCAGGTTCTTATTTTCCCGATACGGGATGTGCTGGTGCGTCTTCGGGTCGCGGTACTTCTTCGCCAACCCGAAGTCGATCACGTGCACAATCTGGGCACGCTTGCCGAGACCGATCAGGAAGTTGTCAGGCTTCACGTCGCGATGGATAAAGTTCTTCGAGTGGCAGTACTCCAGACGGCACAGCAGCTGATCCGCGATCATCAGCACGGTCTTCAGCTGGAAGCGGCGACCGCAGTAGTTGAACAGGTCCTCGAGCGACGGGCCGAGCAGGTCGATCACCATCACGTTGTACTCGCCTTCCACGCCGAACCAGCGGAGGTTCGGCACACCAACTGTTCACCAACACAGCAATAGAAACACAATACGTCAGTTCACGTAGTCTACAAGACAAGCAGGAATGGCTCCACAGCGAGCACGTACGCCCGCCGTTCAGGATCTTGTAGATCTTGGACTCGTACAGCAGCTGCGGGTGCTTGCTCTTCACCGACTCGAGCTTGATGCCGACTTCCTCGCCAGAGGTCATGTTCGTGCCCAGGTAGATGTCACCGAACGACCCGCTGCCGATCTTGCGTCCGAGGCGGAATTTCTTGCCGACGCGCAGCTCCAGCGAACTCTCTCGTGGGTGGGACATCGTGACTGGTGTTTAGCTGGAGCAGACAAGCAGGAAAAGGCTTCGTTAGTTCCTCTTGCTGTAATGGGCATACACTTCGTCACAGAGACACAGGAGGAGTTATTCCTCCTCCAATACTGAGTCCAGTATGAAGGGAGGGAGGGGGAGATCCTCAAACCCACACACACACACACACACAACGGGCAGACAGCGAGCGATCTTTCGCTGCGCGCGCGCAGCTATCGACCGAGGAGAGAGATGAGGGACGACGACACATACGCCGCCGCGCTCTCCGACCCTCCCATACAATCGCCATGCTGCACCGCCACACCGCCACACCGCCACACACACACACCGTGTTCGTTCCGCAGGACAAGACGCACTCTGGAGGAACGTACGCTGGGGGGAAACGCGAGTGGAGAGAGAGGGAAGGCGAAGCGGCGGCTTCTTCGGCTTCTTTGCTGCTTTTGAGGCGTGTCGCGCGGTCGCGGTCGTCGCTCGGTCGCTTCGTCGCGCGCTTGTGGGTCGGGAAGTCGTCGGGGGCGCGCTTGTGGGGCGTCGCGCTCTTTCCGGTCGCTTTGTGAAAGGAGAGAGCGAGAGCGAGAGTTTCCGCCGGGTTCACTGTGAGTGAAAGGGGGAAGAAAAGGTAATTACACCCTATTTACGCAAGTCGTGCGATTGTAGGCCACTTTTTACGGGATGGGGGGAAGAGAAAATCCAAGTATTTTATTCGATCGCGCAGGGGATGAAACCGTCAAAATGTGGACATGCTACTGTTTCTTTGGCTCGAGAGAGTCGAATCGAAAGAGGAAACATGTCCATGAGGGGTCGGGGTGCACTGTGCTCTCCATGCTGCCTGTTTCAATTCGTACCTGCGTATTTGGAAGCAAGCGCGATCCTTGTTCGTATATTGGACTAAAGAATACTACAAAATCCCATTTGAGTTGATCGACCTGGTACAGCTGGTCGAAGAGTGCTATCCGCAAGCACGACCAGATTTACCAGGCCGTCTGGCGTCAGGAGCAGCTGGAACCGGTCACTAAAATGAGAGTTTGAACCTGGAGGCTGTTGACCAAACACTCATGCTGGTACTGGTGCTTGTGTTGGTGCTGGTTTTGGTGCTGGTGTTTGTTCCTGGCTGCACTCTTGCATCACCACAGCAAACAATGTCTCGCATTGTCGCACAGTGAAATGAGAGCCACAGGTTAAAAATCGCACTTGCGGATTTGAAAAGTTGACAAAAGATGAAAAGACACTTGATTTTTGTATACCAATGAAAGAAACACAGTCTTGATTAGTAATACCGGGATAATGATATTTGGTACACAAAAGGAAAAGCCTCCAGCTGCCACGCTCGAGTCGTACTAGCAGGCGTTCGCACACCAGCGTTTAGCTCTCGTGGAAGGTGTTGCGCTGCGAGATTCCGATCATACGGGTCCGCAAGAGCAACAGAGCTGGGCAAATAGGTGGGGGAATTTTGAGTACTATAACAGCTCGTTTAAGTGCGTTTAGAGTTAAATATCTACTTAATATTTTTAAATACTCGTACCTAGTTTTCAAATGTTTACAGCATTTGTGCTTGACGTGTTTGGCCAATCAATGTGCTCACATTGGTTTCTCAGCCAATCGGAAATTACCATAGTGTACTGTTTGAAAATAGTGTGAGAATACTATATTTTATTGTATTCTCATTGCAAATCTTGTGTCGGCAAGCATCACACATTTTGCAACATGCGCGCCACTGTGCAGAAGACTAGCGCCGCCGCTGTGCGCAGCACTACGGCCAGCGGCTCCGTCGTCTACGAGTCCGAGCGCGCCGTGCACGAGTACCTGCAGTTCCATTTCGGTCGGTTGACCATGCTTTATAGCGGTATGCATCATTATGCCAGCTCACTCTGGCTGCATGGCGGCAGGCGACCCTGCGCTCGTGGTGCCCTACAGCTTCGCGCCGCAGGATGCACTCGCGTTCCTGCCGCGCACCGTGGAGCAGAGCGTGGCGCTCGTTCCAGCGACGCAGCGACGCCGGGCGCTCGACATCGGCTGCGCAGTCGGCCGCGCAACCTTCGAGCTGAGCAAGCACTTCGACGAGGTGAGCGGACATGAGCAAGACGAGGGGGCTGTTGAGCTGCAATGCGTGGTGAAAGTTGCGCTGATGACGGCACTTTCTTCTTCGTAAATGTCGCGACGCCAGGCAATCGGGATCGACTTCTCGCACCACTTCGCGGCCACGGCCACCAAGATGAAGGAGCTGGGCGAGCTCGAGTACGAGGCGCACATCCAGGGCGACATCCGCGAGGTGCGTACGGCGCGTCTGCCGGCGGACGCCAAGCCGGAGCGCGCAGCGTTCCAGCAGGGCGATGCGTGCAATTTGCCGCCGTCGCTCGGCAAGTTCGACGTCGTGTTCGCGTCGAACCTGCTCTGTCGGCTGCCGGAACCGGCCAAGTTCCTCTCGGAGATCGAGCGCTTCGTGGCCACGGATGGGATCCTCGCGCTCGTGAGCCCGTACTCGTGGCTCGAGGAGTACACAGCGAAGGACAAGTGGATCGGCGCGACGGTGGATGCGCAGGGAGCGCCCGTGGACAGCTTCAGCGTCATCGAGACGCACCTGAGCGAGCACTTTGAGCTCGTCAAGCGCCAGGACTATCCGTTCATGATCCGTGAGCACGCGCGCAAGTTCCAGTACGGCGTCTCGGACGGCACGTTCTGGAAGCGCAAGTAGTGTACCGAGCGGCTCTCACAAGTGTTTGCAGCGATAGACAAGCAGGCAGATTGGTGACGAACGACAGCGCTTCCTGCGTGTGCGTGGTATTGTTTCAGGGTGGTTGGTTGTGTGTGTGTGTGTTGCCTCTCTCTTCTGATGCCGAACGAGCACTATCCACTATTGAGACTATCGCGACCGCCTCGAGCGCCGCTCATGCGTTCACGCCAAGTGCGACTGCGCTCCGCCGCTTCTGTCCCGACGCGCGCGCTGTTGTCGTGTTGATCCGGACTGCGGAGCTCTTGGGCGACGACGACGCAGCTTTCAGCGCGGTAGCTGGGACGCCAGACGACGGCGCCACAGCGGATGCAACGGCAGCAGCAGGAGCAGTTGCTCCAGCGTACGCCCCCCTTGGCTCTTCTATTGTACGGTGGTGGTTGTGGTGGTGGCGGCGATGGCGCGGCGGAGGCTGGTGCTGCTGTTGCGGGTAGTAGTACCCCGCGTGCGGCTGCTGTTGCTGATGGTAGACTTGGTGTTGTTGCGGTGGCTGCTGCTGCTGCTGGTGGTGGTGGTACGACTGCTGCTGAGGTACTTGGGGTGGCTGCTGCTGGTACTGCAGCTGGCTCCGATTGTTGTGGTGGTAGCTGTGGCGAGTCTCCGGCACGCGTGGCACGTAGTCCGTGAAGTACATGAGCTGGCCGTCGTTCTCCGGGTCCTCCGCCACGTAGTGGTGCAGCTGGTAGTACGGCGACGGCTGCATGAACGGTGAGCGCACACTCGTGAATGTGTAGTGGTTCGAGAGGTCGTTGTAGAAGCGCGCGTACGTGTCCGTGGGCACGTGCAGGCTGAAGTTGATCAGCAGCAGGTACTCAATCTCGAGCTCGTTCATCTCCTTGCACAGCACGCCGCCCACCTTGGCGTAGTACGCGTTGTTGAAGTAGTGGTCGTCGAAGAACTTGGCCGCGAGCACGACGCTCGTGATCACGACGCGGTGCACGTTGAGCTCCGTGAGCACGAAGCCCTTCATGCGCTGCAGACGGTCGATGTACACGAGTGCAAGCACGAAGCACTCGGGGCTGCACGACGCGTACTTGTGGATGCGCATGAGGTAGTCGCGGATCGAGATCCCGGGCGCGCGGAACGCCTCAAACTTGGACGGCGGCTGGTACGGCGCGTTCGCGAATTCGCTCGGCTCGACGAGCGACTCCACCACGTACGCCAGTGTCTGGCAGATCATGCGCCCGCGCTCCTCGTTCTCCTTCGTGTCGATCATCGCGGGAAGCGGTGGCGGCGGCGACTGCGACGGGAGGCTGGCGCTGGTCGGCGCGTCGTCGGTAGCAGCGCGCGCGGTCCGTCGGCGACACGTCGTGCGGAAGGCGGCGACCGAGAGAAGAGCAGGAGGCAGCGGCGACTACTGCTGCTGCTGCTGCCAACCAACCAACGACCCGATCAACCGACCGAGCGATCGAGAGACGCGGCGAAGGAGGAGCGAGCGCCGGTGGTGGGAGTGGGTGGTGGCGTCGTGGAGAAGCGGGCGGAGGTGGTGGCGACTTGCTGCTCGTCGACCTCCTCTCGCTCGCTCGCTCGCTCGCTCGCTGATGCGCGGCGTCTTCCGATCGTTGGTATTGGCAGGTGCGCGGGCAAAGGTGGCGAAGAAGCCCGATCAGACCTCTGTTTTAGCGCAAAAAAGGGAGAGGGCAGGCCAAATCGTTGGTTGCGAGCGCTAAATCCTAGCGATCAGAAAACACCGTGGTGAGTTCTCCTGAGGCGCTCCTTTCAAGCTTTGGAGAACGTGTGTGTGTGCTCGTCCGCAAACTAGTATTGCAAGGCTATCTGGACCATGCGTTCGACCTCTTTGCCAAGGTTACATACAGGCACTTCCGAGAAGTCCCGATCGAAGAAGCATGCGACACCAAATGCGCCACTAAAACTGAGGTTGCGACAGCTAAAAGCGCGCTCGCCCAGAGACGGGCAGCCAGTCATTCTGCCAGTCATTCTTTTGGCACATAGCGCTTGCCCTCAGCATGAGCATGTAGCCACAGCATGTAGTGCTATGTGAAGGCACAGCAGGCACTATGTAGCAGCAGACAACATAGAGGGAAGCGCTTGAGACTGCTACGATCATCGCTTGGAGGAGCAGAGCGGGCCACGTGAGAGAATCATTGGTGGTGTAGTGGATATCGCTCGCAAAGTGGGAGGAAGGACCTCTTGATATCACTGCTGCTCAAGCACAGCATGCGCTAAGTGACCCTCCGCCAAACCCAGCGTGGCCACTGTCATCACGAGCATGTGTGCTGATGGCGAGCCACCAACCTTGACCGTATCGACCGCCAAGGACACGCTTCAGCGAGCATGCTCAATGTTCTCGATAATAAAAGAAGGTATCGAGGCAAGGCAACCGATTGGCTGGTCTCCGCCAATCGGAAATTTCCATAGTGTACTGTTTGAAATAGAATGCGAATACAATAAAAAAGAGTATTCTCACACTATTTTCAAACAGCTACACTATGGAGATTCCCGATTGGCGGAGAAGCTAATGTGGACACATTGATTAGTCAAACATGTCAAGTACGAATGTTACAAACATTTGATACTCTAAGTACGAGTATTTAAAGGTATTTAACAGTAACGTAAAATGTTCTCGCAATCTCGCACTTTACCGACTGCATGCTGTATCTTGATAGCTCGATAATTCTAAATTTCCATCTCGAAATATCGTGAGTTTGCAACATCTATAAATATTATAGTGATAAAATCGAGTACAGACCCAAACTGCTGGAGCTGAGCCATCCGCACCAAGAGCTCCGCACCAAGAGCTCCTCCGAGCGGACGCACGCGCACTCACACTCACACGCAAGCGCGAATGGCGAAGAAACGCGGCGGCGCCAAGAAGCGCAGCGCTTCTTCTTCCTCCGCTGCTGCTGCTGATGCCGCTGTCACTGCAAAGGACGCGGCCGCAACGCAAGCGACCGACGAGTTCTTCGTGCCGAAAGGCAGCCGAACGTCGCGCGTCGCTGACGATGCCGACAGCGACGCGAGTGGCGCGGAGGAGGAGGATATGCAGCTTCGCGTGAACGAGAAGTTCGCCAGCAAGTTCCAGGCGCAGAAGCGCAAGGAGGAACTGAGCCGGCTGGAGAAGCAGCGCCGGCTCTACGGCAGCGACGGCAGCGAGTCTGAGTCCGACTCGGAGACCGAGGACGAGGACGGCGAGCAGCTCACGCGCGCGCTGGACGCCGACATCCGCAAGACGCTGCAGCTCATCCGCAAGAAGGACCCGGCGATCTACGACTCGTCCATCGCGTTCTTCCAGCAGGAGGACAAGAGTGACGACGACGACGATGGTGATGATGACGAGGACAGTGACGAGGACGCGGCTGCCAAGAAGCAGCGGCAGAAGAAGAAGCAGGAGAAGAAGAAGAAGGACGCGCCGCTCTACTACAAGGACCTCGTGCGCCAGCAGGTGATCGCGGGCGACGTCGACAGCGACGACGAGAAGGACAGCGAGCCCCGCGTCATGACGTACGGCGAGGAGCAGGCGAAGCTCAAGCAGGACTTCTTGGCGACGCTCAAGGACGCAGCTGGATCGGATGACGACGAAGCGAACGTGAGTGGCGACGACAACGCTGGCGATGACGGGGAGCTCGACGGCGGACTGTTCACGATCCGCAAGAAGTCGGAGGGCGAGCGGCAGACGGAGGACGAGGAGTACGCGGCGTTCACGAGTAAGTACGGCACCGCGCTGAAGAAGAAGGAAGTGGATCCGGAGGCGTTTCTGGAGCACTACCTGAGCAGCGAGGGCTGGAAGGACAAGCGCGCCGCGATCCCGCACTACGACGAGATCGTGAACGACGACGACGACGACTCGGCGGACGAGCTCGAGAAGGCAGAGGAGTTCGAGCACAAGTACAACTTCCGCTTCGAGGAGGAAGGCAGCGGAGTCATTCAGACGCACGCGCGCCGAATCGACGACTCGATGCGACGCGAAGACGACTCGCGCAAGCGCAAGCGTGCGGAGCGCAAGGAGCGCAAAGCGCTCGAGCGTCTCAAGAAGGAGGAAGAGCTGCGCCGGCTCAAGAACCTCAAGCAGGCGGAGATCCAGAGCAAGTTAGAGAAGGTGGCGCGGCTCATGGGCAAGAACACGCCGGAGGCGGCGGCGCTCAAGCTCAAGCCGAGCGACCTGGAGGGCGAGTTCGACCCGGACGAGTACGACAGACGCATGCAGGAGGTGTTTGATGAAGAGTACTACAACGAGGACGACGAGAACATGGAGAAGCCCGTGTGGGACGATGAGGAGGACAAGGCGCTCTTCGCGGGCTTGCCGGCCGACCCTGACGAGGAGGAGGAGGACGACGCTGAAGACGCGGACGAGGAAGAAGACGACGAAGTGACAACGTCGAACATCATCGAGCGAGAAGCACAGGACAACGATGACGAAGACGACGAGGAGGGTGAGGACAACGATGAGGAGGACGACTTCCTGAGCGAAGAGAAGGCCAAGTCGATGACGCCGGAGGAGCTGGCGCGCGCCAAGCAGAAGTATCTCGACGAGCTCTACAGCCTCGACTACGAGGACCTGATCGGCGACCTCAAGTGCCGCTTCAAGTACCACCGGGTGAGGAAGAACGACTTTGGGCTGACGGCGGACGAGATCATGGAGGCGGACGACAAGGAGCTGAAGGCGCTCGTGTCACTCAAGAAGATGGCGCCGTATCTGGAGGAGGAGCACCAGGTCGACCGCAAGCGCGTCAAGAAGTTCAAGAAGTCACTCGAGCAGGTTCGTCGCGAGCGCGAGGAGAAGCGCGCGAAGAAGGCAGAGGCGGCTGCGGCGGTGGCTGAGAGTGAAGCGGCCGCTGCTGCTGCTGCTGCGAGTGGCGGCAAGAAGCGGAAGCGCACGAAGAAATCCAAGGGCGTTGTCAACGCGGAAGCTGACGGCGCGGAAGTGGCGCATGACGACGAGAACGAGGGATCTGAGGGGAAGAGTAAGAAAGCGAAGAAGTCAACGGAGGCGGGGAAGGAGGCGAACTCGGACGCTGTCGAGACGCCAACTGAGGCGGGCGACTCGAAGCAGAAGAAGAAGCAGCGCCGCAGCAAGAAGAAGAGCCAGGCGGCGGACGCGGCGGCGAAGAAGAAGAGCGTGGCGCTCAAGGCCACGGGGCTCTCGTCGTCGCGGCTCGAGTCCTACAAGCTCGCGAAGCCGAGCAAGAAGAAGTAGGGATGGAATAGACTTTCGTGTATGCGAAGTCAGCGATCTCTTGACGGTGCCATCGGCTGTGACGAGGAAGTTGTAGCAACAGCGGCTGTGCACCACGCGCATCTCGTGCAGGTACAGGGTTACTCCATGTAGATCTATAGAGCCACGTCCTCTTCTGGTGTTTGTGCAGGAACGCACAGTACTCGTCCACGAGCGCAATGTACTCTCGTGAAGCAACAGTGCGTCGATCCGCATCGTTCCCTTCGTCTACAGCTTCTCATCCACGAACTCCTGCTTCATTCACGCGCGCGCACACA
>JAASFH010000048.1:0-45040 GCA_023333695.1 Globisporangium yorkense
CAAATCCAAGTCAATTGTTTCCTCCTCAGAAATGATAATACTGAGAAATGCCAAATCTGAGGAGGAGACAATTGACTTGGATTTGTATGTGGGGTCTCACTGAGCACTCGGATTGGCTATCTAATCAGTATTTTTGGTTATTGTGCTATATGATTGGCTAGGAAAAGAGAACAATGGTTTTTGAAATTCCATGAGTGGTTTTATCGCTATTTAGCGCCTGATTTTAGCGACATTGACGATAGTGACCCTTTGGGGTGTACTCAGCAAGTAAGCTCTCAGAAGCTCCAGGTCCGAGAAGGTCACGCACACCATGGCGAAGGCCATCATCTCCTCGGTGCGCCCTCGCCTCTAGCACTGTATGAAACACCAGGATACCCTCCATTGACAATCACTCTCTCTTTCTCTTGATCACCAGATCCTCGAGGCGCAGCTCGGCAAGTACGTCGATGGGCTCGGCGGCGACTCGCTGCAAGTCGGGCTCTGGAGCGGCGAGCTCGTGCTGCAGAACCTGTCGCTCAAGCCGCACGCGCTCGCGGAGCTCGAGCTTCCCGTGGCCATCGTGCGCGGCAGCGTGCGGCGCATCCACGTCGTGGTACCGTGGAACCATCTGGGCAGCGCCAGCGTGCGCGTGTCGCTCGAGGGCGTGCACGCGCTCGTGGTGCCCAACGCGCAGCTGCCGTCGCGTGCGGAGCTGCGCCAGGCCAAGGCGGCCACCGTCGAGCGCCACGAACTGCGCCGCCGCCACGACCGTTTCGCCGCCGCGCGCAATGGCGCAGACGGCAGCGCCGGCGCGGCGAGCGGCGTCGACGAGAGCACCTTCCTCTCGCGGCTCACGGAGCGCATCGTTGACAACCTGCAGGTGCGTGACGGACTTATTGACATCTGCAGCGTTAGAGCATGCGATGAAATGAGAAGCGGATGGGCTGAACGTGTGTGTGTGTGTGTGTGTGCAGGTGACACTGCGCGACGTGCACATCCGGTACGAGGACAGCGTGTCGAACCCGGAGTCGCCGTTCGCGTGCGGCGTGATGATGGAGAGCTTCGCGTTCCACACGACGGACGCCGAGGGCCACGAGGTATTCCTCGACCGCAGCGTGCAGCGCGAGAAGTTCGTGCACAAAGGCGCCAAGGTGGCGCAGCTCTGCGTGTACTGGGACCGGCTGGCGGTGGGCAGCCCGCAGCTGCTACAGCACCAGCGCAACATCGAGCGCCTGATGGGGGACATGGTGCGCGCCATGGCGCGTAGCGGCAGCAGCAGCAACACGAGCCACCAGTGGATCCTGCGGCCGTGCTCGCTCGCGGTGCAGTTGACGAAGAACGAGAGCCAGGACTACGCGCTCGCGGCCAAGTTCACGGTGCAGGCGAAGATCAGCGACGTCGCGCTGGGGCTCGCGCGCGAGCAGTACGAAGACATCCTGTTCGTTCACAAGGCGTTCCTGGGGCGGCGCGCGATCGAGATGCACTTCCTGCAGGGCCGCTGCCGCCCGTTCCACGACGCGCGCAAGAGCCCTCGCGAGTGGTGGGACTACGCAACTCGACTGGCGCTGGCGTCGCGGCGAGCGAAGTCTGATGCTACAACAGGAGGAACGAGTAGTGCTGCGACCAAGAGAGAGTTACGACTGCGGTGGTCCACCGTGCAGCGGGCTGGTGCCGAGCGGCGGTTGTACATGGAGGCGTTCCGTACGCAGCTTCGCAAAGGCGACGGCGCGCTGGACCCCGCGTCCAAGCACGCGCGGTTCATGGAGACGTACGAGATGGCGTATCCTGTGGATGTGATCATGGCGGCGCGCGACGTTGCGGAAGACGATGAGGAGAAGAAGAGACGCGAGGACAGCGCGGCTGCGAGCCACGCGTCGGCGAAAGCAGGCGCCAGCGGAGGATCCTGGTACGACTACTTCTTCGGCGGCGCCACACCAGCAGAGTCGAGTGCGTCGGATGCTGCAGGAAGTGATAAGGGATCGCCGTCCGACGAGCTCGCGAGCGTACTGACTGCTCAGGGCAGAGCGGATCTGAAGCAGGCGTACGATGAAGTGACAACAAAAGAGCAGACCCAGAGTGTTCCACCCGGATGCAACCTGGTGTCGGTCAAGCTGCAGCTGAAGAGCGGGTCACTGTCGCTGTTCCAGTCCGGACACGGCGGCGAGCCGTTCTTCGTCGGGAACGCGGATGGCTCTCTCGCGCTCAACTTCCAGCCGTCGGAGGAGTGGGATGCCAAGTTCCGGCTGCAGCGGTTTGAGATCCTGAACGGCAGAGCGAAGGACAGTGCGTTCCGCACGTTCTGCTCGCTGTCGTCTGTTGCGAAGGTCGCGAACCCGAAGCTTCCGTGCGTGAGCTTCGACGCGAGTCTCCGGAACGATGGCTTGACAGGAGCCGGTATCAGCAAGAGTTCGATGCTGAAGATTCGTGTGTCGGCGGTGCCGATCCAAGTGATGGTGGACCCGTTCTTCGTGCTATCCGTCCAGGACTTCTTCCAGAGCATGCTTCCAGATCAACAGCTGGAGCGCGTGTGGAGCTTCGCGACGTCGTCCGTGTCCGACTGGATCTTCTCCGACCAAGAGGACGAGATGCTGGCGACGACGCTGCAGAACGGGCGAGCGACAACGCACTACGACGTCGAGGTGGATATGCGCGCGCCGGTGTTCGTCGTGCCTGAAGACGTCAGCGACGTGCACTCGAGCGTGGTGGTGGTGGATCTGGGGCGGTTCTCGTTCAAGAGCGACCCCCCTCGCCAGCCGCTGTTGGAGCAAGATGGAACAAGCACGATCTCGAAACCGGCGACACTGCGCTGGCGTCTCGATGTGAAGAACGTGCAGATCTTACTGGGTAGACTACACGACTTGGACTGGGCGGTGGATGCAGAATTCCAGAGGTTCGCGAAGCTGGTGCAAGAGTTGAATCTGGAGTTTGGCGTCGAGACGCTCGCACCGTCGCTGGAGCTGAGACCGTCGAAGGAGCGAGCTGCTGCTGCGAGTTTGCACCCGAACACTTCGGTGCAGGCAACGATTCCGCAGATTGCCGTGTCGCTGGCAGAGGATCAGTTGATTGCGCTGGCTCGCATCCACTCGTCCATCCTCGCGCAGATGACACTCGTGGGGAGCGGAAGGCAGCAGCAGCAGCCACATGACAACTTGTCTATTCAAGCAGCTACGGTCGACACAGATACGCCAGCGAAAGTGTCTACTACTGCTGCTGCTGGTCCCAACTCTGAGACCCCGGACAAGTACCACCTGCAAGTGCAAGTCTCGCTGGGAGAAATCGTCGTGAATCTGCGGGAGTCGGCTACGAGAGACGCGTTCCGCCTCCGAGTGACCCAAACATCGTTCGACCTGGGCGTGTTCTCGTCGCAGTACGTGCTCCAAGCGAGGCTGCAGTCGCTGTTGATGGAGGATATGCTGTACGCCTCGTCGTCGTGTTTCCGCCAGCTCATGTCAACGGGAGCAATGGAAGAGACGCACCTCGTGTCGATCGACGTGACGATGTACCCGTCGCCGGAGCGATCGTTTGGCAGTGGTGCAGGCAGCGTGGGGAGAGAGGCAACGTTCATGGTCGTGGATATGAAGTTCAACGTGCTCGACGTCCAATGGAACCCGTCATCCATGTCGCTGATCTACCGGATCGCGACGTCGTATGTGGTAGCGCTCCAGCACCACAGTATCGACATCGATGCGATCGAAGCGAGCGGTGCGGAGATCGAAGGACGAAGCGGCAGCGCGCTGCATATCACGGGAGAGCCTCCCTCCGTCGCTGGCGGATACGCGAGTGGTGCGACCCATGGACAGCAGGCTGCTGTGATCTCGCAGCTGCCAACACCGTCGACTGCGTCTTCGCAGCTCCCGTCGATTCTGGTGAGAGCGTCGCTGGTGCAGTTTAGCGTGACGTTCAACAAGGACGACTTGAACCGCCAACTGGTGAAGCTGTCGGTGAAAGACGCCTCGCTCGAGTTCTCGAGTAAGGACGTGTACATCGAGAAGACGCACCAGCAAACTTCGTCGTACAAGTGGACAGGGCACCTGGGCAACTTCATTGCGACGGACTTGAGCATGGCGAAGCATCCAGTGTACTCGCCGCTCGTCGGGCTGGATGATGAGGCTACATCTGCAGCAGCATCGGCGGCAGGAGCGCAGACGAAGAAAGCGCGCCGATCAGCGCTGCTGGCGTTCTCATACTCGTTCGACCCGACCACGAGTGACAAGAGCGTGATGTCGCTGCAGTTCCAGCCTGTTCGCATGGTGTACTATCACCAGCAGGTGCTCGAGCTCGTGGACTATCTCTTCGAAGGCATCTTGGGCACGATGGTGAGCCAGACGCTGTTCAGCGCGACACAGATGTTGCTCAGCCAAGCCGAATCGAGCGTCGTGCTCCAGGTGTCGTTCGAGAGGCCGACGGTGGTGCTGCCAGTGCGGATGGAGGACCCGAACCATGTCCGGATCACAGCCGAGCTCTTGAGTCTTCGCCATTTCCCGACGAGCGCGGTGCACTTCTTCGGCGCCGGGTCGTTGGAGAAACGAAGGAGGGTCGTCGCACCGGGAGAAGCGCTCGCGTCGAGCGTTGTGCGTCGAAGCGACTGCACCTCACTGCGACTCGACTACAAGCAGATCTCGCTGAAGAGTGTGAACATCATTTGTGTGTCCGAGACGACAAGCAATCGCGGCGACTTGAATACTTCCCAGCAGAGCGTCGTCGCGCGGCCGATGGACTTGGTGGTCGATGTCGAGGACTTGACGTCGCCGGACATCCGCTTTGGCGATGGTCCGTTCCTGTCTCGCTTTCAGATCAAAGTGTCGTTGGCGGAGCTGGTGTTGCTGGTGCAGCGACGCAACTACCTGCTGTTCGTGGGGTTACTGATGGACAACTTTGGCGCGGAGCAGCTCCAAGTGACGTCACCACCGTCGTCGTCGTCGTCAGTAGCAGCGGAAGCGAAGGCTGCGTCAGTGGCCGACAGTTCAGCAAGTGGCCGTCCAAACGTCTCGTACACGTACTCGAGGACAGACCTGGAAGCTGTGACGATGGAGCTGGGGTTCTCGATGAAGAATGTGCGGTGCGTCTTGTACGAGGACGACACGAGCGCACCCGTCCAAGTGCAGATCAAGACCGACGCGGATCACATCGCGAGCGAGACGCTGAATGCGTTCGTGCGTCCGGGCGAGAAAGCTACGAGCGAGATCATCGCGAGCGATTTTGGGATGTCCCTGAACTTCCTTCGCGATACGAACCCGAGCATTGCGGTTTGCGTCGCGTCGTTCTTTGTGCGCGAGCTGATGCACGGTGTCGCTGTGGATGACTTGGTCAGCGCGAGCAGACACGGGACGGGCGGCAGCAGCACCGTGAATCCGATCGACAGCGAGTCGCAGGGCGTGCTACTTGTCTGCACGCAGCCGACTCAGGTGTCGTATTCGTGGGACGAAGAGAAGCTCACGTGCGAGTTGGAGCTGAACCTCTCGAGCGCGACGGGCGTGCTGATCCCGGAGGCAGTGTCAGGACTCATGGACTTCTTCGCCGTTCCACCCGAGTCCGAGAGCAAGTCGCCGCCAAGACTGCTCACTGCGATGACTCCACAAGCGCTGTCGTGGTCGGAGAGCGATGACAGTCAGCGCATAAAGAGACGACGGAGTATCACTGAGTTCGGGAATGGTGCGCGTGGCGTCGCGTACGCGATGACAGTGCGCCTATCAGCGACGAAACTCGCGATCGACGTCCCGCAGGATCTCTACAACGTCGAGAGCCCTCGCATCTCGCTTGGTGCAGATCTGTCGGCTGAGTACAAGTGGAAGCCTGTCGACTCTGCTCGTGCGCACGACAAGAGCGCTGGGTCGGCGGGAGCAGACCTTGACATCCAGAGCAGCATCATGGTCGATGCGCGCGCGATCGAGGTCGTGGTGAAGAATGCGAACCGCCAGGGCTGCCACGTGTCGTACAACAGCGGCGGGACCCATCATGTGGAGATCGCGACGATGGTGCAGATTCTGGAGCCGTGCGACCTGCACGTGGAGGTGAGCGACCTGTTCCCGCACGCCGGCCAGCAGCAGCAGATCGTCGCGTTTCGGTTCACGCCGATCGAGGTGTTTGTGTCGTACGACGACGGATGCATCGGCGCCGAGACGCTTCGCACGCTGAGCGAGAGCATGGCGCGGTATGAGCTGAAGAAGCAGCAGCAGTGGGGCGAGACGGAGAAAGTGGCGAAGGCGAAGAGCGCGGGTGTGCTGTCGCCCAAGTCGTTCTCGAACCTGAGCGGGAGCGGCGCTGGCGCCGAGAACCTGGAGATCCACCGGTACTTGACGTGCGACGTGAGCTCGATGCGGCTCACTGTGATCAACGACTGCGACGGGTGCGACATGGGTCTTGTTCAGATGCAGATGCAGCGCTGCAACGCGTTCATGAACGTCACATACGCGCCGACGTCGATGGCTGGGACGTCGCCGTTCCCGCCTCCGTCCACCGTGATCTCGGGCGGCGGCGGATTCGTGATGATGATGGCGTACTACAACCCGGACACGCGCACGTGGCACCAGCTGTGTCGCGAGTGGGGACTCGACATCTCTCTGCAGGGCTCCATCTACAACGATGCCGCCACCGCCACTTCCGCACTGTCGCAGACAAGGTCTGCTCCCAGTCAGCCACGCGGCAGCGACAACGAGCTGCACGTCATCGTCACGGCGAACCAACCGCTCGACCTCCTCGTCACGCACGGTCTGCTGGAGGTGGTTGCGTCTGCTGGCGGCGCGTGGAACCGCAGAGCGTACGGCGCGAATGTCGCCGGCTCGCCGCTGCCGTCTCCGGTGTCTGCGTCCACTGCAAGCAGCCGTGAGGCGCGCGAGAAGAAGAAGCACGCTCCATGTGTCATCAGCAATGAGACGGGGCTGCCGGTGCGCTTCTGGCTCACGAACGGCCAGTCGACGACGCAGAAGGAGGTGGTGTGGAGCGGAGAGATCGCGGACTTGCACTACGTGCACACAGTCGGCCGCGGCTCGGGCATCGTGCGCAAGTACGCGTCATCGGACCGAGAGGACAACATGCGGCTGTGCGTGGAGCTCGTGGACTCGTCGTTCCAGCCGGTGCAGGGGATCATCTTCGAGCAGCTCGGGTCGCGCGCGTTCTCGCTCGTCGACACGTCCGGGAGCCTGTCGCAGTTCACGCTCAACTGCTACGCGAAGCTGGTGGACGGCCGCATCTTGCTCGCGCTCTCGTCGCAGATGAAGCTCGTGAACAACCTGTCGATGCCGGTCCAGCTGCTCGTGAACGACCCGACGTGGCACTCGCCCGTCGACATCGGCGTGCTATACCCGTTCCGCGAGTCGGCGATCCCGGTGCTGCTGTCGCTGGGCACGGAGCTGCGTGTGCGTCCGATCGACGACGCGTTCTCGTGGAGCGCGCCGATCCCGGTGCAAACGCGGTCGGCGATCGAGCAGAAGGTCGAGGCGGCGTCGAACGGCGCGGCGGACGTCCACAGCGCGATCTTCTGCGTGTCCATGACGGTCGAGCAGTCGCTGCGGGTCGTATGCTTGTCCGAGCCGATCGTGGTCGTGAACAAGCTTCCCGTGGAGGTTGCGTACAGCATCAAGAGTCCACTGCTGAACCGCACGAACTCGTCGACACACAAGGAGAACACGCTCGGTGTCGGTGCGAGAGGCGGCATCTGGTGGAGCGACAGCACGCAGCGGCCGCAGTTCCAGCTGCGCGTCAAGGGCTGCCATTCGAGCAAGTGGATCGAGCTCGTGCACTCGGGCTCTAAGTCGGGTGACGTCTTCTCAGTGATGCTCGAGCGGCGCGACGGACGCGCGTTCAAGCTGCTGATCCAGGTCGTGGAGGAAGCCGCCAAGTCGATGCACGTGTATCTGTACGCGGAAGTGTGGTTCGTCAACCGCACGGGGCTCGAGCTGGCGTACGGAAACGAGATGGAGTCGGAGACGTACGTGCCGCCGATGGACGCACGCGCACTCGTCGGGAACGCTCAGATCTGCGCGTTCTCGAGCGCGAGCGAGGCGAGCAGCGGGCCGCCGGTGGTCCGCATCCGCATGGGCTCCTGCAGGTGGTCGGCGCGGTTCGTCGCAGACCCGCGCCGCTTGAGCTGGCAAGACGAGTGCTTGTCGCTGCGCTCGGAGCGGCGGCACCCGGAGGACGGCTCGAGCATGCTGTACGAATTCGGCGTATCCGCGGACTACTCGACGCACCACTTTGGGTCGATCACGACGCTCGTGAGCGTCATCCCGCGGTACCTCGTGCTCAACCACACGCCGCACACCGTGCTGCTGCTGGAAGACTCGGTGCACGGCAGCAGCAGCAGCGCGAAGGGAGAAGGCAACACGGCGCATCACATCCTTGCGAGGGGCGACGTGTACGCTCTGTACTGGGTCACTGGCGCGCGCAGCAAGCTGCACGTGTCGGTCATCGGCGAGCACATCGACTACGGCTGGAGCAAGACGATCTCGGTCGACCAGGTCGCGTCGAGCGACGTCGTGATACCCGCGGTGGCGCACGGCTCGCGTCACGCACCGCCGAGTCAGAGTCTCACGCTCCAGGTCTCGGTGAAGCGAGGCAGCATATCGCAGGCGACGTTCGTGCTCGAGATCAACGAGGCGCCGACAGGAGATTCGTCTTCCTCCACGGCGTCGTCACCCGTGGGCACGGCGCAGTCACCAGGTGCTGCTGCTCACGCGGGCTGGGACACCTTCAGCGTGCACACGCAGATCGCAGGTGTCATTGTGACTGTGGCGGACAAGAGGGAGGGCGACGAAGCCAGCGGCGCGAGGAGCGCAGAGAAGCAGAAGGCAACGGCGTCGCGGGCGGCGCAGACGCGCTTCACGACCGGCATGACCGGCACGACCGGAGAGACGAACGAGAACGTCGCGCGGCTCACGATCTCGCGGATCAGCGTCGAGAGCAATGTGTCACCGCAGGGCACGAGCGCGAAGATGAACGTCATGGGCGTGAAGATCGAGGACCTGCTGGCCAACTCGAAGAACCCCGTGGTGCTTCGCCCCGTGTTCCGGAACAGCGTGTACGACCCGTACCGAAGTGGCGGCAGCGTTGGCGTTGGCGGCGGGGCGGACAAGTACTTCCTCGAGGTCGCGTACGTGGAGAAGCCGCACGCAAAGTACACGTGGGTCGAGAAGCTGCGCGTGGAGCTCCAGGACGTGAAGGTCACGACATCAATGCGCTTCGTGGACCGTCTCAACGGTCTCTTGAAGGAGACGATCTCGCACTTCCAGAGCCGCTCGCTGTCGTCGTCGTCGCGCGCCGCGTCGTCGCTGCTCGAGGAGAAAGAGAGCGACGAGAACATCCTCGAGTACTTTGCAGCGAGCGTTGCGTCGTCATCTGCCGCCGCAGAGAGCGGGGAGGACATGTCGATGGTGTCGCTCACCGGCCAGAAGATCTACATCGAGAGCTGCGCGATCGCGCCCGTGCGCGTGGTCGTGAGCTTCAGTCGCGAGAAGGGCGACGTGCGCAGCGCCGACGCCAAGACGCAGGGCTTCTGGCTCGCGAACCTCAAGCTCAAGATCGAGAACGCGTGTCTGACGCTCGACGAGTACAAGCTCTCGCACGCCATGGCGACACAGGAGGCGCTGCTTGAGTCGCTCTCGGACTTCTACGTCAAATCGGTCAAGTCGCAGGCGCTCGGGCTCATCGACTCAATCCAAGTGACGTCGCTTGTCACGAGCATGGTCACGGGCGGCGTCTCGTCGCTTGTCAATACGCTGATCGGCAAGACGGACCCGTCACTCGCGACCTCGGCGAGCAACTTCCAGTACCACTTCCAGACGAACGCGCAGATCGTCGACAAGCATTCGAAGCTGCTCGCGCAGTGCCGCTCAAGCACGCAGTTTGTCGAGCAGATCCGGCACCTCGTCTTCGACTGGGATTCGAACCACACGGGGCTCGAGGCGCGCGGCTGCGTGGCGCTCGGCATCCTCAATAACTCGCGCCATTCGCTCGTGGTCAACGCGCGGCTGAACGATGGCGCGGAGCTGCGCGTGCTGCCGATCGGTCGCCGCTCACTCGCGAGTGTCACGGACGGCGGCAGCGAGCTGACGCAGCTGGGCCGCAACGAGTGGCGCGCGGACCGCTCGCTCGTGGTCTTCGCGTGGGGGTACACGCCGACGCTGCTCACGTCGGGCGATGTGTACTTCACGGTGCAGTCGAACGCGTGCAACGTGTTTGTGACGCGCAAGACGGCGCGGCTGAAGGCCAACCTGGGCTACACGGCGACGTTCACGCACCAGGAGACGCAGAGCTGGTGGGCGACGAACGTTGTGATCGTGGGCGACGACATCCAGGCGCACACGCCGGGCATCTCGAGCAGCGCGCACCAGCGGCAGTCGGTCGACGCTGGTCGCGGTCGCATGACCAGCAGCAGCGCGGCGGCGGCCGAGAGCGACGAATCTGCAGGGTACGACCTCTTCGGCGGGGGCGGCAGCAGCGCGTTGGTGCCGACGGCGACGGCTTCGAGCGCAGCGCAGGACGAGTACGAGGTGGTGTTCTCGAGCGCGTCGCTCGGGATCATCGCCAAGCAGAGCGGGCGCGCCGTGATCGTGCGCGAGCTGTGCGCGCTGCCGTCGGGTGCGCCCGGCCCCGCGCTCGCGACGGGCCACATCGCGCCGGGCGACTCGATCCTCGCGGTGGGCGGCATGACCGTGACGAACACGACGCAGTTCGCGCAGCTCGTGAGCCAGAGTCCTCGGCCCGTGGTGCTGCGCTTCCGGCGCACGAGCGAGCAGGCAGCGGCGGCGCTGGCGTACAGCCTCTTCGGCGAGGCGCCCCCTCCTTCGAGCCGGTCGCGGGAGACGAGCGGGGCTGGTGGTGGCGACGGCGACGACAGTAGCTTCGACCTGTTTGGCGGCAGTAGTGCTGGTGGGAGGTAGAGTAGATGCGAATGAGCCATGGTGAGGACACTTTTGGAGGCAAAGTGGACAATTTCTGATTCCCTCCAGTCCAGATCGTGTGGCCCCGATTGGCTGGTCTCCGCCAATCGGAAACTTCCATAGTGTACTGTTTGAATAAAGTGAGAATACAATAAAATATAGTATTCTCACACTATTTTCAAACAGCTACACTATGGAAATTTACGATTGGCCGAGAAGCTAATGTGAGCACAGCGATTGGCCAAACACATCAAGTACGAATGTTATAAACTTATGAACTCTAAGTGCGAGTGTTTAAAAGTATTTAACAGTAACGTAAAACTGGTTGGCTCCGAAGAGGAGCTCTGTGGGCTCTCCCTCTCGACTCATTCGCCTATTTCCCAGGAAGACCAGGAAGAGAGCCGTCGAGATGTCGTTCACGCTGTCGCTGCCGACGCCGCCCGCGAGCTTCACGAAGGAGTCAGAGGTGGTCCATGGACCGGGCGGGTACTTCAAGACGAAGGCGTTCGAGGCGTTCGGGCGCTCGTACCACCGCCGCGTGAAGAACGTCGTGCGTGGACGCTCGGCGAGCTGCGAGTCGCTCGACGACGACGAGAAGGAGCGCAAGGCGAGCAAGAAGCAGGAGGAGGCGATCCTGAAGAAGTACCGCAAGAGCATCCGCGGGAAGAACTTCGTGGACCTGACCATGTACCAGCAGCTCGGGCTGACCGACTTTGGCTTCGACGTGACGGAGGAGCAGGTCAAGAAGGCGTACCACCGCGTGCTGATCGAGCACCACCCGGACAAGACGGGCAAGACGGAGAAGGACCCCAACTACCTCGCGGTGCAGAAGGCGTTCGCGACGCTCGTGGACCCGGCGAAGAAGCGTGCGTACGACTCGCAGTGCGACTTCGACGACTGGATCCCGACGGGCTCGGAGAAGATCAAGGAGAACGACGGCACGGGCAAGTCGTTCTACGACCTGTACGGCCCCGTGTTCGCGGCGAACGCGCGCTTCTCGGAGAATACGCCCGTGCCGATGCTCGGCGACGACGAGACCGACATGGACACGGTGACGGCGTTCTACGACTTCTGGCACAAGTTCGACTCGTGGCGCATCTTCCTGCACGACTCGGAGCACGACGTCGAGTCGGCCGAGCACCGCGACCACAAGCGCTGGATGGCCAAGAAGAACGAGGCGGCGGCCAAGAAGAAGAAGAAAGCCGAGTACACGCGCCTGGCGAACCTCGTGGACCGCGCGCAGGCGGCTGACCCGCGCATCCGCCGCGTCAAGCAGGCGGCCAAGGACGAGAAGGAGCGCATCAAACGCGAGAAGGAGGAGGCGATCCAGCGCGCGCTGGACGAGGAGCGCCGCGCCGCGGAGGAGGCGGAGCGCGCCGCGCGCGAGAAGGAGGAGGCGGAGAAGGAGCTGCGCAAGAACTCCAAGCTGGCCAAGGAGAAGCAGAAGAAGCTCTTCCGCAAGGTGAAGAAGGCGTTCCGCGAGCTCATGGCGGCGGCGCAGGAGCAGGGCGTCGAGGGCGCGATCGACATCGTCAAGACCGAGGAGATCTGCGAGGCGCTCGAGTTCGAGGACCTGCAGGCGCTCGTGGACGCGTGCGGCGGCTCGGCGGACGCGCTCAAGCCCGCGGGGCTCGCGCAGGTCACGGCGGCGCTCGCCAAGCTCTAAGCTCTAAGCAGTGGCCGCGTGTTCGACGTTCTCGCCATTAACAAGAGAAGAAGAAGTTGACCATGCACTCAGGCGTTCTCCATCTCGATCCTGATGGTGTCCATCGTACATGCAGCCAGAGCGTCCTGATCGTGTGAAGTAGCTCATCATGTTCATGCGATGAACTCCCTGATATTTATCACTATGGGTTTCCAGGTTTAAAGTGATTCAGTAATCACAACCGAGTTCGACTCGGCATCTTGGTAACTGTATGGTTCGTGTCCATCTGAAGGCGGTGTCGTGCTCCATCCATTTCAAAACCCAAACTGCCAAGAGCTGCTGCTGCTGCTGCCAAGAGAGCTCTGCTCGCCCACCTGCGCAACCTCACACACAGCACACACAGCACACACAGGACACACAGCAAGCGACCACCACCATGGTACGTCCTTTGTGTATGAACACATTGCGCAACGAACGTGAGTGTGCTGGTGCTGAAAACCCCACTCGGCGACCTCGCAGGGCAAGAAGAAACAGTTCATCAACAAGAAGACGGCGCAGCACTTCCACGTCGTGCACCGCAGCCAGCGCGACCCGCGCGCCAACGACCCAGACGCGTCCAAGTACGTGCTACTGTCGTCCAAGGTACGTGCTGCTGTCCAGCGTGTAGAGATAGTGCGGTGTGTTGGAGGTGCTCATATGCACGAGCTGCTGCTCTACTTGGGCAGAAACAAGTGGAGATCGAGTTCCGGAGCGACAACGAAGACGACGACGACGACGACGACGACGACGACGACAGCGACGATGAGATGCCGGAGCTGATCTCGTCGCCCTCGAGCGCTCGGCGAGAGGCGACAGCCACCGTCAAGAAGAGCGCGAAGAAGCAGGCGGCGGCGAGTGCGTTTCCGGTGCGCCGCGTGCGCTTCGGCGACGTGGAGGCCGAGGACCTCGTGGACGAGAACGGCATGGTGCGTGACGGCTACGACTACTCGCAGCACATGAAAGAGATGGGCAAGGGCAAGTTCTACTCGGCCGACGGGCAGTTCTCGCCGCAGAGCGAGCTCGCGCGCCGCGTAGAGCTGCCGGCGGACGTGCTGCCAAGCGGCGAGGAGCAGGAGCGGCTGCTGGACGCGATCACGCTCACGACCGACGTCATGGACGAAGACCTGCGCGAGGCGCTGGTGAACACCGACGCGTTCGAGGAGATCGACGACGACTTTATGGCGCAGGCGGCGGCGGCGGACCCGGAGGACAGCGCGGGAGCAGCCACCGACGGCTTCGACTACGACGCGCACATCGCCAAACTCATGGAGGCGGCGAGCGGCGTGCCCAAGTTCCGCGGGAACCTGTCGGACGACGAAGACGACGACGAGTTCGACGAGGACGGCGAAGAGTTCAGCGACGAGGATGGTGAGGAAGAAGACGACGAGTTCGACGCGGCGGACAAGGCGGAGGAGCAGCGCGTGCTGGACGAGCTGTTCGAGAAGACGCTGGCGGAGGAATACGACGACGAGCAGCTGGGCGAGCTGGAGGACGACGACCCGGAGACGCGCGGCGAGCTCGTGCTGGAGGGGAAGCTGCTGGACGAGATCGTGGAGGACTACGTGAGCGTGCAGCTCGAGATGCTCAACGACGAAGGGAAGATCGGGAACCCGCTGCGGTCGGGGAACCGGCTCAAGGAGATCCTGGAGGAGTGCGAGCGCGAGCGCGAGGCGTACGAGGCGGGCGAGGGCGACGACGACACGATGCCCGAGGACGACGACGCGGTGGACCTGGAGGCGGAGCTCAGCGCGCTGTACACGCGCAACGCGTACCTGACGGCGCGCGCGGAGGAGCAGTGGGACTGCGAGACGATCGTGAGCACGTACTCGAACCTGGACAACCACCCGACGGTGCTGCGCGAGGAGAACCCGAGCAAGAAGAAGAAGAAGGCGCGCAGCGCCGTGGCCGCGATGGACACAGAAGCGCTCGAGGCGGCGGCGGGGCGGCGCTCGACGATCGTGCTGTCGCGGAAGACGGGGATGCCGCTCGGCGTGTTCGAGACGGCGAAGAAGGAGCAGGAGGAGGAGGACGCCAAGCGCGAATCCGCCGAGGCGGCCGTGAACAAGCGTAGCAAGGCCGAGAGCAAGGAGGAGAAGCGCGCGCGCAAGGAAGCGGTGAAAGCGCTCAAGAGCCAGCGGCGCCAGGAGAAGAAGCAGTGGAAGACGGCGTTCAAGGAGGAAGAGCAGCGCCAGCTGACGCTCACGCCCGGCGGCAAGGTGTCCATTTTCAAGTACTAAGAACCAGAGAGCGATGTTTGTTGTGGATGCCTTGCGTATGTGTCTTGCGATCTTGTGTGCTGTCGTCGTCGCGCAGCGTCGGACACGAGCGCGCGACATTTTTCATACCACAACATGCGCTATGATATCCACGATATCTACCCAATATCCAGCAGCGCGACACCAGCAACATCGCTGAGCATGCCGAGCATGCGCAACGACACCTTCGAGCTCTTCCAGACAACGGTGACGACGATCTGCTTCTTACTTGCTTACTTCTTCTTGCTCTTGCTCTCACTGAATCGATCTGGATCATCTTGGTGTGCTCGCTCGCTGCCTACATTGCTATCGCTACTGTACATCCTACAAAATAGATCTCGGGGCTAACTTAATCGGCGCGCTGCTCGGGAACGAGGGTGCTGCTGCTGCTGTCAACGCGCTGCTGCTTGTGCGACGGACGGACGGATGCACGCACGCGCGCGAGTCGCAGCCAGCTTGTGCTTGCACGCCATGGCTTAAATAAGGACGCGGCGCCACGCCTCGAAGCTGCTTAGAAGCACAGGTCGAGCCACGGCATCATGTCTTCCTCGTTCAGCGGCGACAGCGGCACCTCCCACGTGTCCGGCTCCACGGTCGCGAGGTCCATCAGCAGATCGTCTTCGAAGCTCGTGCCGTCCTCATGGCCGCCCAGCAGACCCGCCACCTGGCTGCTGCTCGGGCACTCCTCGCCCTTCACGTCCCACTTGAGCAGATCCCGGGACACCATCGCGTGCTTCGCCGGCATCGGCAACATCGACGAGCTCATCATGTTGCTGCCGCACAGTCGGTCCTCCAGCTGGCTCTTCATCTCGCTCATTCCTGCATTGATGCTGCAGTCTTCCGTCAAAAAGTCCTGGATGTCGAGGTCCAGCGGCGCAGGCAGACCGCCCGCCTCGCTCGGGCGCAGCATCGGACTGTGGCCGTTCTCCATGTACAGGAACTTGCTCTTCATCTGCAGCGTCGGTGACACAGAGTACCCGACCTCGCCGTCCCGGAACTGCTCCCACCGCTGCTGCTTCAGCGCGCTCTCCGACGGCGGAGCCAGCAGCGGCTCGCCCAGATCCATCATCGGAGGCGCAGCCATCGGAGCCATCCCAGGCTTCAGTGCCGGCGACATGTTCTCGATCACCATCATCGGCTTCGACATTGGCGAGTAGCACATCATGCCCCTCGGTGTGTTCATGGCGCCGATGGCGGAGAGGTTCAGCGACTGGCTGCTGGTGCCGTTCGTGCTGCTGCTGTTGTTGCTGCCGTTCTTGGTGCTGGCAGAGTTGCTGTTGTTGCCGTTGGTGGTGGTGCTGACGGTAACGGAGACAGTGGCAGCGCTGCCGCTCGTCTGGGTCGCCAGCGGGTCGAACCACGGGTCCTTCGCCTTCCCGGCACCGCGACGCTTGATGTGCACGAGCAGGTCCGGGCGGCCCTTGCGGAAGAACGAGTGCTGGTAGATCGTGAGCTGTCCCTCCTGCACGCGGTAGAAGCTGTAGAAGTTCAACTGGCGGATCAAGCTCGAGAACCGCCGGTGGCGAAAGTACTTGGGCAGGCAGTGCTCCGCCATCATCTTCGGGTCCACGATGCAGAACGCTGTACCGCCTGTTCAGCACACACAACGACAGAAGGAAACCCACAAAAGTCAACCCATGTGTCCCATGCTTCATACACAAGCAGACTCCGGGGGGGGAGGCAACGAGGCAGAAAACGAAGCAGGCGGCAAGCGAGCGTGGCGACGCCGCCACCTTCGCTCGCCGACTTCATCGTCCGCAACCCATCAAGCCACCCATGACCCCATCCATCCATCATACACACATACACACATACACCCAACAGCACCTACCTCGGATCCACGAGACGATCGTCGACGGCTCGCTCTCGACCATGCGGAAGAGCTTGCTCACGAACGAGCCGGAGGTGTTGCAGTCGCGCACGGAGGCGACGGCGGCGGAGGAAGCCGAGAGCGCCGACTTCTCGCCGAACTGGTGCATGCTCTGCGCGCGCGGGCGGCGGTTCGCGCTGGCGTTGGCGCTGGCGGCCGTGGGCGTGACGCTCATGCCGACTACGGCAGGCGCGCTGTCTGTCATCATCATCATCTCTCTCTCTCTTCGAGCAGGCGGGTGGTCGCTTCCTGTCTGTGTGTGTATGTGCTGCTGCTGCTTGCTGGCGCTGCTTTTTTTGCGGTCTGCTTGCTGCTTGCTCGCTTGTGTGCTGGTCGTCTTTTTCCAAACTGAGCACTCGGCTGCTGGGCAAGTTCAAGATGGTTTTGGGGTGTGGCTGTTTGTCAAAATTTGGCATTTTTTTTGGTTTTCTATCGTAATCCGAGGTGGATTCGAAAAACAACGCTCGAAGCGTCTTGGATTGAGTATGGTGGTATGAGACACGGGCAGCCGCGTATCGCTACCCCGAGCCCGCGTGGCCGATCCAGGGACGGAAGTCAGGGCGCTTCAGCGCGCCGCAAAGCGTCGAGTCACCCGCTCGCAAGCGAGTCGGCCACCACGCCGCCGCCGTGTGCGCCTGTGATTGGCTGAAAGGGTCGAAAATGTCTAAATTTCAGGTTGATGGGTCGAGACCCTATCCCTCATCTGGGAGGGGGCGGCCGGCTGCTGTGCTGCTGGCAGTCCTAAACTGTCACGCTCGGTTTGCTCATTCACTACTCGAGATGCCAAAACCCGGTGCATGCACTTAGTGCTGGCATGCACGATGCTGCGTTTGGCACGAAACCAAAGCGAAAGCGTCCTATTTTGGCAAACTAGATCACAGTTGCACGCTGCACCATCATTCTCGATCGCTCGAGGCGGACCATATATTTCTTGAATTTTAGGAATGTACTCTTGACTTACCCATTTACAGGATCCTTGAAGTGACGGCTTGTTTTTGGATGGATTCGAATTCAGATGTTGCTTTTGCATTTCACAAGTCTACACTTGCTTACTTAATGCACAGAATGCATGCACCATACAAACGCACTCGGCGAACCAGATCTGGTTCGCCAAGCGATCACTTAAGAGAGTTCGACAGCAAAGTAATTTCCAAAATTTCACGAATTAACCGGCTGATATCCGAACAGAAACCGGACTTCTGGTGAGCCCACTCTTCCGCAAAAAATGCAGTTGCTCCGATTGCCGATCCACGTGTTGCACACCTACAAAAAAGCTCGAACTCGAATGAACTCTTCGTGCTCATGCTCATGGCTCGCGCTCCATCTTCCGCCCTCTGCTTTGCGCGAGCCGCGCGCAATGCACAGCAGCACCAACACCACCGCAACATGCCATGCATTGCCTTGCTCTCTATGTCGGCGCTCCCGCGTGAAGCCCCTCTCGAGGTGGCCAGCTCCACTTGCCACCTCCGCAGCCGCGCGCTTCTTGCTCTTTTTTGTTTGCTTGCTTGTAGGAGCGCAGCAGCAGCAGCTCTCGCAGCGGACCAGGTTGCTGCTACGCGCATTTGCTCGCCTCACTGCACTTCACGCGCGCTGCCGGCCGCTAAGCGCAAAGCGCAGCTGATGTCGTAAAGGAGGATCATGAGCTCGCCCCTCCACCACCCGTTCCTCGCCGCCGCCGCCGCCCTTGTCACGGACTCCCCTCCGGGGCGTGAAAGCGCAGGTGCGTTTCCAAAGCGAGCACCTGTGCGTCGTCGTCGACGACTCGGTTTGCTGATGCTGCGTGGCAGCCCGCCGACGAGGGAGGGACCTCCGTGGACCGCGTTTGCACCAGGCACGCGCAAAACGCGTGGTTCCCACGGCCTCCAACCAAGCGAACGAGTCCGAGCATGCAGACGACAATGCGCCGTGCGCGCACGCGTTCAACACAACACAGCGAGCAAGCTGGTGCTTGAGCGTTGTCGATGTCGTCGATCTCGCCTGGATCGCTCGATCCGCTCGAAAAATGCAAAAAGCCAAAAAGCTGAAATCGGGGTGTTGGACACGGATTCCGAGAAAAAGTGTAGGTTCAGCTGCGTAATCGTCGGATATTCCCCCTCTCGCTCCGCAGGCTGGGAATTCGACCTGCTACTGTAAGGTGTTGATTCCTCCAGCGGGAGAGAGCAGTGAGTCGGTTTCACCTGAGTTCAAATGGATACGCTCGTCGAAAAAGCACTTTTTGACGAGCATCGGCCAAAAGCCACAAGAACTCGCTTGTGGCTCACACTGCCGGCATGTTTTCCTAGGCAGAGAAAGCTGTGCTTGAGCGCGGCCGATAATATCGCTGCCGACATGCGCGATGGCGGCAGAGCACTCGCGCGGAGCTCGCTCGGTTGCTTGCTGGTGCAAACGCTCTCGTTGTTTGCTGCGACAGTGAAGCGTGTCGCTTGGCGCGGATTGCGCTGCTTCGAAATGTGACCAAGATGTGAGTTGCCGCGTGCGTCATCTTTTCCTGCTGGGTTGGTGTGCAGACACTCTTGTAGTCCCTTGCCTTGCTCGGATGCCGGGCGAACACTCTGCTGTCAGCTCTACATGTAGCAGTCCTGCTCCAGCAGCGAGCGATTCGGAGCTCTTGATCAAGGCGTCCCGCTGGAGCACTCCAGAGCACGCAGACCGGCAAATCAGACAGACATGGTCTGCCGAGAAAGCGCACAGCTTCGGCATGATGATCGTCGCGGATGAACGTCCGACCTTCGCGACAGTTGATCTGTGTGGGCGAGTTCGTCGACAACCACACATTCGTGAGAGTGAGCGCGAGAGTTCGCAGGCGTGCAGATAACCACCGCGAATCGCGCGGAGCCAGGACTCTAGCCAAAGGTAAACCTGCTCCCACAGGAAAGAGCTCTATCGGTTGCGCCGTGGCCAGTCATGATGGTCTCAATGCTCTAGCTCGTTCGTGCACGAAGATCCTTACTGTACCCTTTAAAAGGCACATTGTGCCACTGCTGTACCGATCAAAGTATTGCTTTTCGAATATATACGCTTTTATTCTAAAACTACAAAATCGATCGTGCTACTTCCCTCGTTTTTCGCTCTATCCAGTCACCTCGAAGCGAACAATTGGCGGACATGGCGACCGCCGGCGACAACGAGGATGTTGCTGCGCACACCCACGAGCCTCCGGCCACGAGAAGCTCCTACTGGGACGACAACGGTGACGCGTCCTCGGATGAAGACGACGATGACGCGGCGCGCGCGCTCTTCCAGCTGCACGACCTGGCGGAGCAGGGTGCGCTCACTGCGCTGGAGGCGCTGCTGCCCCGCGACCATCACTTTTCCTCTGAAGAGCCCGACAGCGGCGGCGCGCTGCGGCAGCGGCTGGCGGCCGAGAGCGCGCTGCTGGAGAAGGACGACATGGGCTGCCTCCCCGTGCACGTGGCCGTGATCCACCAGCACGCGGCGTGCGCGCTGCACCTGCTGCGGCACTCGGCGGCGCTCGCAACTGCCATGCTGCGCCTCAAGTGCGGCGACCTGGGTACGCCGTTTGTGCACTTGGTGCTGCGTGCGGGCGCGCTGGACGCGGCGTTCGCGACGCACATGGTCGCGCAGCTCTTTACTGAGGAGAGCTGGAGCGACGACGTGAAGGCGCTGCTGCTCGAGAAGCTCGCGGCCAAGGACGAGGAGGGCAACACGGTATTCCACCTCTGCGCCATGTACGACCTGTCCGAGTGCCTCGACGCTTTCGCCGCGTTCTACACGCGCCAGCTGGAGCAGCCGCAGCCGCCGGGCTGCAAGCTGCCGAGCGTCAAGTCGCTGCTGGAGAAGGGCAACCGCGTGGGCTTCCGCCCGCTGCACGCGGCGATGAAGTTCCAAAGCGCGCGCGTGGCCCGCCAGCTCGTCGAGGATTTTAACGTGAACGTGAACAGCGTGTCGTCACTGCAGCAGACGCCGGGCCACGTCGCGGCGCTCGCGGGCTTCGTGGAGGGCATCGCGCTGCTGCAGCGCCAGAACCCGTCGCGCGCCGACTGGGCGCTCGAGGACAGCTACGGACACACGGCGCTCGTTCTGGCGCAGAAAGCGCAGTTCGCGCACGTTGTGCGTCTGCTCTCTGGAGCGGGATCCTCAGCCGCTGAGAGCGACGCTGGGACAGCAGACGCGACGACGACCACCAAGTTCTTCTTCCACCCAGAGTATCTGCGTCACCTGCCGATGGCGTACCACCGCCGCGGAGGCGCCGAGCCGCCGCCGGAGAACCCGGAGCGCATCGACACGCTCGTGGACCCGGTGTTCGGCATCCTTCGCTCGAGAGAGTTCGTGAAGGACCACGTGGTGTGGGACTACGAAATCGAGCCGGCCGACATCGGAGACGTGCTCCGCGTGCACGAGTACCACTATGTAGATAAGATCCGCCGGAGCTGCGAGCAGCTTGCCGCGTCCGTGTCACCGAGCGAGAACGATGCCGACGACGACGATGGGGACAAGCTGGAGTGCGGCAAGCTGTTCGCTCTGGATCCCGACACGGCGCTGTCGTTACGCTCGTATGACGCTGCGACGCGCGCAGCTGGTGCCGTCTGCAAGGCGGTGGACCAGGTGCTGAGCGGCGAGTGTACGAATGCGTTCTGCATCGTCCGCCCGCCTGGACACCACGCCGGTCCGGTGGGCAAAGTGGTGTGCGAGAACGACCCGGAGGGCAGCCACGGCTTCTGTCTCTTCAACAACGTCGCGGTCGGCGCCGCGTACGCGCGTAGCCACTACAAGAAGCACGGGATCCACAAGATCGCGATCCTGGACTTTGACGTGCACCACGGTAACGGCACGGAAGAAATCGTGCGGCAGCTAGTGCCGCACACGCAGGAGCTGCGGTTCGAGACTCCGTATGGCGAGGGCAAGCAAGTGGTGCACCAGTACAAGCCGTGGCGGAGCGCGGACGACGCGGAGAATGTGTTCTTCTGCTCGGTGCACGGGTACGGGCACAAGGACCCGGAGAACGAGCACCTGCACACGGCGCAGGCGGCGTGGTTCTACCCCGGATCAGGCGAGTCGGAGGTGAAGCAGGCGCCACTGATCTGGAACGTCGGGCTCGAGTTCTGCCGGGATGGCGCGTCGGCGTCGCGTCTCAAGTGGCGCAGCGCGTTCCGCGACGAGATCTTGCCGAAGCTGCGCGAGTTCTCGCCGGACCTCATCTTCCTCTCCGCGGGTTTCGACGCGCACAAGAAGGACAACATGAACTACGGCTACGTGTCGCTGCTGGAGCAGGACTACGAGTGGCTCGTGGGCCACGTGAAGCAGGTAGCGAACACGTGCTGCAGCGGCCGCCTCATCTCGGTGCTCGAGGGCGGCTACAATTTCCACGGCCGCATGGTGTCTCCGTTCGCGCGCAGTGTGGCTGCGCACGCGCGCGCGCTCATCCACCCGTCGAAGGAGCAGTGGGACGAGAGCGAGATCGCGAAGGAGGCGGCGCACGAGCGCGCGTTACTGGCGAACTACAGCGCGAGTTCGGCTCCTGAGGCGTCCGGCGAGGCCTTAGGATCTGCTGACGACGGCGGCGTGCACGCCCTGAGTGTACTCAGCACCAAGAAGCGCTCGGACGCCGCCGCTGCAGTGCCGATGGCGATCTCGCGCAGCAAGCGCGCACGCAAGGACGTGGACTACGTCGCGCTCGCGGAAGAGATGAAGAAGGGCGAGGATTAGAGCTCGTCTGAGCCACGAGGAGCTGTGTGTGTGTGGTGCGTTTGTTCGTGGTAGGCTTTGGTGGCCAGCTCTGCCACAGAGCTGGATACTTGTCAGTGCGTACAGTACAACACTCACCGGCCAATTTCACTTGCACATTCATTCCGACCTTTGTAGCACTGGTATCTGCTGCTACTGCTGCTACTGCTGTTCCTGTGGAGACTGCAGAAGCGTCGCAGGCACCCAGTCGTACTGCGCAGCGAGGAAGCGGTTGCGCTTGTTCGCCCTCTGCTTCTCACCACGACGCCCGCGTGCAGCAGCAGCAGCGTCGGCGTCGTCAAAGCCCACAGGGATCGCGACCCAGAGGTTCTGTGGATTCACGCGGGCGCGCTGCGCGCAGATCTTCTCGAACTTGGTGAACGGCACACGCTGCGTCTTGGCGCGCGTGAGTGCCGAGACGCGCGGCGGCGGGTTCGTCATCGGCAGCGGCTCAAGTAGCGACGTGCGCGGGTGTGTGAGCTCCTGGTGCCGAAGGCGGTGAGTCGCACTAGGAGACAGCATCAGCGGCGTGCGCTGCATCCTCGACCGCACGCGGAGATCGATGGTGCGCTGCTGTTGTTGCTCGCGCTCGCTGGGCTGTAGCAGCGCGTGGCGAGCCTTCTGGAGCCGCTCGCGTTGGAGCTGCTGCTGCGCCTTCTTGCGCCGCCACGCGCACAGCTGGAACACTCGCAGACGAGCGCGGTAGCCGCGCCACACGCGCTGCACGAGCCTCGCGGCTAGCCGTCTGCGCGCACCGTCCATGATCTGTGCGTGGGTTTGTTCGCACGTTCGTTGGAGTACGCTGCGGCGCTGCTGAATGAGCTCATCGTTTCGTCGGAGTTCGGGTGTGATGGTCGCAAGCAGGTCGAGCAGCTGCGTCTTGGCTTCGAGTCGCGTGAGATGTGCTCGCCGCAGTCTACGCCACGCGCGCTGGATCACTATCACCATGGAGCGCTGCTTCGCCGCGTCGCATCGCGCGCACTCTTGTTGCGCGAGGCGAGCAAGCTGGTTCTCACCCAGCAGCGTCTGCTGTACCAGTGTCACCGCCACTGCGTGCGCCAGCACACTCACCAGCTCTCGTCGCAGATGCTTTCGCTTGGTCCGCAGCAGATTACGCCCTTGCACCGCGAGCGCTCGAAAGAGAAGTTGCAAGAACGCCTGGCGCCTCGCAGCCTTCTGCTGCCGTAGCAGCTCCCTGTGCAGCAGCTCGGCTGGACTTGGTCCACGGAGCCGCTTGACGCAGTTGCGAATCGCACCGAGGAATCCTCGCACACCGCGCTTTATGGTCTCGTGCGAGAAGAACGCGCACAGCTTGGCTTGGAGCGCTGGCCGGGTGCTCCGCGAGAAGAGCGACAGCAGCTTGCTGAGCTTGTGTGTGACGAGCGCGGACAGACTCTGCTTTTGCTCGGCCATCACCTCGCGCTGCTCGGCTCGCTTGCGGAAGAATCGGTCGACGCGCTGCACTCGGAGTCGCGCGAGTTTCGCTGCAACGAAGTTGGGCTGCGGTGTCGACGAGGAAGGAGCGAGCGCTTGCGGGTGAGACTGCGAAGCGCCGTCGCCAGCGCTCTGCTTGCTCTTCCTGGAGCTCGAGAACGGCAGGTATGTGATCGCAGACGCGCTCATCGTGCGGGCGTCAGTGCAGGTGCAGGAATGACGAGATCGCGACGAAAACGGATCACAAGACCACAGAACGCCAAGTACCAGCCAGAGATCAAAGCATGGAGTTAACGACGTCGGTAGTAGTGGCACCCGGAGGTTCAGTCGGAGGAAGCACCGCCGCCACGGAGCTCGCGGTGGTGCTTTCAAGCATGTGCATCGCGATCGAGCGCCGCGCGATCGAGAACGAGTTGGTTGGAGACGCAGGACTACTCAGTCTCTACCAGGACGCCGCGTGGAAGCTCCCGCTCGAGCGCGAGCTCAGGATGCTCAGCGACTGGAGTTTGGCGAACTCGGCGCGCAAGACGAGCGTCTTCCAGAGCGACATCGCGTTCCCGTCCGTGGCGGCGTTAACAACTTCTCCGCGCGACGAGTTTGATGTGAAGGAACGAGAAGGAAGAAGAGAGAACAGCGACGAGCAAGACGGTGATGAAGAGGACTGCGAGCACCACTGGAAGCACCCGAAGAAGCGCGCAAGGGTGGCGAGCTCGCCAGAGAGGGAGCTCCCCGCGCTGTTCCGGCTCGCGAGGATAGCAGAAGACCCACTCGAAGCTCGCTGGGACAGCGCAGGCAAACCTGCGCCGCTGCGTACGTCGCGTGTGCGGTGGAGGCAATCTGTTGTCTGCTGCTACCAAAGGTCTCACTTGTCGCCGCGCACGTTTGCAGGCCGCAATGTCCTTGGCGAGCCGTACGCGCCTCGCAGCAACCCTCTGCAGTTCACGAAGCAGCTTCGAGCGCCTTTGAGCGTGTACCGGCGCGTGAAGCGCTCCGTGCGCGCAGAGCTCGTGGATCGCGAGAAGCGGCGCATCCGGATGCTCAACGAGAAGCACCGGCAGCAGCTTCTCGAGGCGCAGCGTGGCGCGGAGCAGGCGCTCGAAGCCAAGTTCGACCGCTTGTTCATCGAGAATAACGCGCCACACGACAGCGAGAGCAGCAGCGGTGCTGAGAAGCAGGGCGACGGACATGAGACGAACGGCGTGAGCGACGGTGAGGACAACCAGGTTGCTGGCACTCGAGTGAGAATGCAAGTGAGAGAGAGAGAGAGCGAATGATAGATCAACACGAGGTGCATGCACGCACTTCACCATCACGACACCAGTGTCAGCTCGCCATCGGATGAAGGCGCGGATCACCGTGTTCCTTGTCGAATCGCCACCGCAGACACTGAAAGATCGCGACGCGGACGAGTCGCCGACGATGTCTGCGCTTGACGCGTCCGCGCACACGAGTCCCGCGCGGCGCGGTGGCGACGACAGGCGAGAGCGCGGTGGTCGCATCAAGCATCACATCAACAACTCTCCAAAACACTCGGTGCGATGCCGGCGCTTGCATGTCGTGCTGGTCGTGCTCGTGGCCGTGCTCTCTGCGCTGGCAGCACCAGCGTTCGCGTCGACTATCGACTTTGAGTTGCTCACGTGGGACCAATGGAGCGAGCTGCACGACACGTCGGCCGCTGCGCTGGCGCTGGAGCGTGTCTACAGAGAGAGCCCTCGCGTGCGCGCCAAGCTCCGCGTCGCGAAGCAGCTCTCCATGAACCAGTTCCTTGCAGGCGATGCGATCTTCCGCCAGCAACTCAGCGAAGTGTTGGGGACGAGCGCGGCGCGTGTGCAGCTGGAGTTCCTCCAGACCAGCGCGCTGCGCGAGAGCGAGCAGGGCGAGGTCTTCGCCGCGTTCGGGATCTCGGCGCTCCCAGATCCGACGTCGCAGCCTGCTCTCCCAACGAACGGCAGCACCATCCAGACCCCGAACAACTCCGCCGTGACGATCGGCTCGGCGATCGACCAAGAGCGAGAGCGCATCATCGAGCGGCTGCGCTACGGTGGCGTGAACGCGCGCGGGCTCAACGCGACGATCTCGGACCTGTCCCTCTTCGGCGTCGCCGCGGCGCTCGTCGACGTCGTGCTGGACGGCGAGGTCTTCTACCCGATCGACATGAAGCCCTGGATCGCCGCGCGGATCGCAGTCGTGCCATCGGTTCTTGGCAGGAGCAGCTCGAACGGCACGAACCCTCCGACTGGCGTTGGTGGTGTCACGGGCAGCTTCCCTCAACAGCAACGCTACTTGCCGTCCAGAGACGCGTACCAGAGTTTGCGGCTGCGCTTCCTCATCGCGAAGACGCTGCGCTCGCTGCAGGTCGTGCCGTCGGACATCCTTCTCCGCGACTCGGCGCCACCTTTCGCGTCCTACTACTCGGACGCAGCGACGGTAGTCGAGGCCGAGATCCACATGAGCGATGAGCGCTTCCGCACGGCAGTGGACGGCTACCTGCGGAACGCATCGCTCGCGCACGAGTTCAACGCCCTCGAGCCGCAGTGGAGGATCGCAGCGATCGACGTGGACACGCGTTCCGGGGTCCTCTACTCGCCGCCTTCGGGCTCGACACCAGCAGCAGCTGCAGCGCCATCAGCAACACCCAACGCCACTGCTCTCGAGGTGACGTTCGCGCTGGAGAACGTGTCATTCGCGTATGTCGACAGCTACAAGTGGCGGATCCTCGAGCAGTTCGCTCTCTTCGTGCAGACAAGCGGCTGCAGCGACTGCCAGGTCAGCTACGCGCGAGTCACGGCGGCGGCGGTGGCTCCTTCCGCGACGGATGAGCCAACTAACACGCGCAGCGACGGCGATGCTGACGCACCAGCCACTCTCGACCCGATCAACGCGCGCTCGATCTCGCTGGTGTTCTCGGTCGACACTGCACACAACCCGCTCGCACCAGGTCTGTTCTCTGCCTTCGACACGCACATCACAGCGGGAGCGAGCACGACACTGTGTGAGCTCATCGGGATCGACGCGCGTGCTGAAGCGTCAGCGTCAGCGGCTGCAGTAGCAGCAGCAGCGGGATCGTCAACGTGTGCGCTCGTGATGTACCAGAACACGTCGTCGCAGCCAAGAGATGAAGCCACGGAGGAGCCATTCGTGCAGCTGAACCTGAAGCTGGCGCTGACCGCGACGGCACTCGCAGCCTCGACACCCGCCCACGAGCTCGCTGCGAGCGTCTTCGCGCACTACCGCGTGCGCTGCGTGCTGCTCGTGCTGCTTCAGCAGGTCGCTGTCTTGGACGAGCACGTGCAGCTCGTTTCCAGCACGGTACTCGCTGATCAGGACAAGTCGTCGTTGCTGCTCTTGTTGACACCACCGGTCCAACTCGTCTACCGAGTCGCGATCCGAGACGAGAGTCAGCGGCGCGGGATCGCGCTCCACTTCCTCTCCAAGCGCTTCGAGCTCACGGTATTCGAGTACACGCAGCACCTGCTGCAAGTCGTTGCTCGCGTGGCAGATCTGCACGCCGACGGCTCGCCGAGCATCGACGACAAGCTCCCGGGCTTCGCTCTCCCGCCGCTGAACATGACCGTAGCACTAGCGCCGAGTCCGAGCTCGATCGACCGCAGAATCAGCATCTACCGGTTCGGAGATCCCATGCCTGCGACCAGCGCCACCACACTGAACGTTGCAGATCCTCCTCGATGCGCCGCTGCGACGAACGCGTCTGCGTCGCTCGTGTGCATCTCGATCCACTTCACCAGTGCGTTCGAGAGCGACAACGCAGTGTTTCTGCGCCAGATCACAAGCAACGCCGAGCTTTCGTCGCCATCACTCGTGCTGCCGCCACGCTCGCGCGCAGCGATACCAGCAGCAACAGCAGAGGCAGCGCCACCAGCGCCGTGGATCGAAAGGCGCGCGGACGCTTCGGTGCCGTGGATCATCTACGCGACTTTGTCGCCGACGTCATCGAGCAGCTCGGATCGCAGACGCTCCATTGTGCTGCGCTTCCACTTCGAGTTCGCGGCCAGCATGAACGCGTCGGAGATCCGTCGCCAGACCTCGTTCCTGGTTGACGTGCGCATGGAACCAGACACCACGCTCGGAGGCAGCAGCAGCAACAAGCTCGTCGTTCGCAAGGACAGCTCCCAACCGCTGGTAGTTGGTGGCAGAGCGTTAGTGGACGCGAATCCGTTCGTCACCGAGCGGCTGCCGGAAGTGAGCGCCACCAACAGCACACTGCCGCTCTCGGTGCCGCTGGAAGTAGCGCTCACGATCCACCGCAGCAGCGTCGGCGGGTTCTTCACTCGAGACATCTCGTCGCAGTGTACCGCGTGCTCGAGCGCCCTGCAGCAGTGCGACTCGTCCATCGAGTGCAAGGCGCTCGCGGCGTGCGTCGGCGCGTACGCCAGCGCCAACCCGACGCTCTACGCCTCGTTGCTCCGTGTATCCTCGCTGCCTCAGGCTGCGAATGCGACTGTCTCGCTTGACACCACGTGGACGCTGCAGCAGTGCGTCTACTCCGAGCAGCGCTGGAACAGCTCGACGCTCGCGCTGTTCCTCGGCGGGTTACAGTGCGTGAGCACCAACCGCTGCGCAGTCGCGACGTTGAACGCCACCGCAACGACTCCCAGGCGGTCTGTTGTGCTACGACACTCGCCGCTGGAGCAGACGCTGGCGTTCGCTCGCGAGAACTTCACAGCGACGCTCCTCTTCCGTGTCGATATCCTCGACTCGAACGACGGTGTTGGGACGACCAAGTCCGAGACCTTCTCGAATTTGACGCTGGATGACGGGTCACTGAGCGCGCTGAGCAAGACGCTCATGCAGCTCTACGGCTACGACGGCCGAGCTGGGTACGGCGATGGGCTGCTGACGTCGTTCGTCAACGTCTCTCGAGACATCACGAGCAGTGGCGACACTGTGCTGCGGATCCGCTACTTCTCGCTCTCGCTGTGGGATCCAGTACCAAGCGCCAGTGTCAGTGTCAGTAGTGTGGGCATGGGAGAGCTCCCGGCCATCCGCTTGCTGGCAGGCGACGCACCGCACGTAGCCGTCACGCAGTCCTCGGAGCAACTCGAGCTGCTCGTCATCGATGACCACCACTCTATCAGTTAGGAATGTTTGCGATTCGTACATGGCGATCTGACTAATCGCGTAAGCGATGGGTTCACCTTCTTCTCTCCTTTGGTTGTTGCGCCACGAAGAGCTCATTTCCCATCAGCAGCTCCGGTGCACCACACCCCAAGCAGCCTCAGCTCACCGCCTTCCTCCATGCGCGCGATCCTCGTGACCAAGTTCGCGGACAGTGGCAACCTCGCGTTCACGGCCGATGCGCCGACGCCCGCGCTGGACCCGGCGTCCGGCGACATGCTCGTCAAAGTGCTCGCGTGCGCGCTCAACCCGGGCGACTGCCGCCTCATGAGCGGATCCGTGGCGCTCGTGATGAAGCCGCGACAGTTCCCGTACACGCCGGGCATCGACCTCTGCGGCGTCGTGGTCGCCGTCGGCGCCGCGTGCAACAAGTTCCACGTCGGCGACCGCATCGTCGCGGCGCAGGAGGCGTTCGTACACGGCAGCTTCGCCGAGTTCGCGGTCGTGAGTCCCAAGGTAGCGGCACTGGCGCCACCCGAGAGCATTCTGAGCGACCTGGAGGCTGCGTCGCTGCCGGTCGCCGGCGCCACGGCCGTGCAGGCAATCAAGGACGCGCGCGTCGGTCCCGGCTCGCGGCTGCTGGTGATCGGCGGCTCCGGGGGCGTTGGCACGCTCGTGATCCAGCTCGCGAAGCTCAAAGGCGCGGCGTTCGTGACGGCGACCAGCACGAACGCCGCGCTCGTGAAGTCGCTCGGCGCCGACAAAGTGATCGACTACCGCACGACGAACTGGTGGGACGCGCTGCAGACTCAGGACGAGAGCGAGCGCCTGGACGCGGTCATCGACTGCGTGGGCGACGCCGCGTCGTGGCTCCACTGCGACGACGGCGCGCTCACGCGGCGCGCGCGGTACGTGGCGGTGGTGGACGCACCGGACACGCAGGTGCGCAGCGTAGGCGATCTGCTGCGCTTCGCCGGGCCGCAACTCTGGCGCGCGCTCAACCCGTTCACGCGCAGCTACACGCTCGTGTCGAGCTTCCCGCGTAGCCGCGAGCTCGAGGAGCTTATGTCGCTCGCGGGCGCCGCGGACCCGTCGAAGCGCCTACGTGCGGTGCTGGAGACAGCGACGCCCTTCGCGCTCTCTCTGGAAGATACAGAGCGCGCTGTGGCGCTGCAGCGGAGCCAGCGCGCAAAGGGCAAGCTGGTCTTCCGCGTCGCCACGGTGCCAGGTGCACAATAGCGCAGCATCAGCGCATATGGGGACCAGCACACCATATGAATGAACATCTTCAGGCGTTCAGTCCAAACTCCGCTGGTGATCGACTCAACGAAGGCGACATGCGTCGCGATGGCATCAACAGAAAGCGTAGATTATGAGAATCGTCAGTTCACGATAGGACGTGGGTGAGGTAGTTCCCTCCGCGCTATGCGAACGATACACTCCGATTCTGGTGTGGCCATCAGCAGCGGCGATCACGCGGTTTGCGTGCATGAAGTGGGAGAGGGAGGTAAAGCGGGCGGAATCGCTGTGTTTGTGCTGAGCGGAAACCTTGATATGCCATTCCAAGATCATTGCTGTCCGTGCGACCTGCGTTCGCAAGCATGCATGCAAGTGAAGGTGTCGATCCATAGCCGGTGAAGCCGTGGTGTCCTGCACGAGAAGTCTCGACCTCTCGGTGCGTTCCTGGAGTCGATCCACCATCGAACGCACAGTTCCGAGTTGTCGCAATCGAGACAACATGCACAATCCTGGTCGACTCTCAACTAGTGGTCACCGCTGCATTCGTCGCCACGAGAGACTGGCGCGCACACAATAAGACGGCCTCTCGGGTTCGCTCCAGTTTGCTCGTTCTCCACCAAGAGCTACCAAGAGCTACCAAGAGCTCCAAGAGCTACCAAGAGCTACCAAGAGCAACAAGAGCAACAAGAGCAGCAAGAGCTACCAAGAGCAACAAGAGCTATCGACACGGAAGACACCAGCGAAAAAGTGCGGTGCCGCTGCCGCAATCTGCGAAAAAACGTTTCGTGCATCATCACGATCACGAAACCCTTGTCGAAAGTGCTTCCTCATTTTGATTGGATTATAAACAGGTACTCCACATTCTTTTCGCGCTCTTTCATTCGTCAGAAACCTCCTCGTAGAACATTCATTGGCTGAAAACACCGCCGACAAAAAAGAACCCGCAAATACAAAAAACTACAAAAGTAGCCAGAAGAGGTCCGATGACGGCGACCTTCAGTCCTCTCATCGTCGTCTGCCGCGGTCGCCAGCGTGCTGTCGGAACGCCGCCATGCGCCGCCAGCAGCAGCCGCCGCCTCCTTCCTCACCTCCACCTCCTCCCTTGACTTCTTCACTACCAGCAACCGCAACAGACGCCGTCATGGCGACGCCCGACAACTCCCGGCGGCAGCAGCAGCGCGCGATCTCCGCCGCGTACTTCGGCCCGAGCTCCCAGACCACCGAGCTGTTCTTCGCAAGCGACGACGAAGACACAGGGGTCCGCACCTTCTACCAGCGCCAAAACAGCAATGAGAGCGGAAGCCACCACGCAGATGCGCCTCGTACCACTTCCAAGCGGAGCGCGGAGGACCTGGCGTCCCAGCGCCGCTGCCGCAAGGAGAACCAGGAGAAGTTCAAGCAGATCGCGCAGCTCGCGGACGCGCACCAAGCCGTGGACCTGCGCGCGTTTACGCGCAAGTCGTCCAAGCGGCTCAGCGTCGCCCCCGGCTCGGCCAAGTCCTCGCTCTCGCATGCCGACCAGGTGCTCAACACGGAGCTGCTCGAGGCGTACGTGGCGTACGCGCGCTCGATCGGGCGCGAGCCCCAGATCGACTTCACGAGCGTCGGAGAGAGCGGCGAGAGCGACCAGGAGGTCGCGGACCTCGTCGCCGGCCGCGCGTCGTTCATCCAGCTGCGGCGGCCGGTGGTCGAGGAGCACACGCACTGGTGGACCAAGTCGATCGGCACGAGACACAGCAAGCGCCGCGGATGCGTGCAGTTCTGGGCGTGGCTGTTCATCGGCGTCGTCGTGGGCGTGATAATGGCGTTCTTCATCGCGCACCTGTCGCTCAACGAGGTGCTGCACCTCGACGCGTTCGTGGAGCAGAATGTCGTGCTCACGGACGACTTCACGTTCCTGTACCTGCGCGACGAGGTGACGTTCCGTATCCGGTACGACATTGCGTCCGACACGTCGGCAGGCAGCAACGCGAGCTTCTTCCAGGTGCTCCTGCTCTACGAGGACGACTTCGAGGCGTACGTGGAGGGCGAGCCATTCAGCTACATCCCAGAGGGCTCGACGCTGCGCACGACGTACGCGAGCCTGCCGCTCACCGAGATCGTGAACGACGAGGAGGAAGAGGTGTACTTTGTCGTGCAGCCGTGCGCACTCGCGCGGAATCCCGGCGTGGACTACTGCCAGACCAGGCAGCTCCCGACGCCCGTGAGTTCGGGACGCAAGGTGTACAAGCTCAAGGACCGGACGCAGCCTCCCGCCCCAGGGGCGGTCACGAACCTGGCGATCAAGCGGCTGTACGTGAATCCGATGCCGAACAACTGCAGTGCATCCGGGTGGAAGGGCGGGTCGTACTTCCTCATCTTCCTGCCGTTCGTGCTGCTGTCGCTCTTCGGGCTGCGCATCTTCCAGATGCTGTACCGGTGCGAGAGCTTCCGCGCGAACCTCGAGCGCAAGTACACGAGCGAGTTCGCGGTGCCAGAGAACGAGGTGGACTACTGGCAACCGATGCCGTGGGACCGGAAGGTGCCCAAGACGCGGCTGCTCGGGCCGTGCTGCTGGAAGAAGATGCGCCGGCCGTTCGAGCCGTTCTACACGTGGTGGCGCCACGAGAACTACTTCACGTGGATCTTCTTCCCGTACCGCAACGAGCGGCTGTCGCGTGGCGAGCGCGCGATCATCGTCTTCTGCTCGCTCTACCTCACGTTCTACGTGCTCTTCGTGCTCGTGATGCTGCGCGACTCGCTCGGCGCCGGCCTCTCGCTCTTCGCGAGCGTGCTCATCTACTACGTGCTCATCATGATCCTGCCGACGCTCGGCAAGGCGATCTTCAAGGAGATCTTCAAGCTCATCTTCCGCCAGCGGCGCAAGTACTTCCGCGTCAAGGCGGCGGGAGGGGACACGGCCGGCTTCTCGTTCCGCTTCGCGTTCTTCCTGCAGGTGCTCGCAACGCTGCTCATCGCGATCACGCAGCTCCCGATGTTCTACATCTGGATGTACCGGAGCTGCACGTTCCTCAAGCAGTTCATGTACTTCGGGCTGCTGGCCGCCGTCACGCGGCTCTCGGTGCTCGGGCTCAGCCTCGACTACGTGTGGTACCTCGTGATCAAGACGTGGGGCTGGAAGGACCTCTGTCCGTACTGCACCGAGCGCCTCGTGCACTGCGACTGCTTTAATGACGAGCTGCTCGTCATGTCGGTCGAGCGCGTCGGGCCAAAGTGGGAGCTCATCATGCTGCTCGACCGCGTCCTCGCCAAGAAAGAAGGGTACACGTCCCAGTTCGACCAGTACACACCGGAGCAGCTTCGCGAGCGGTGGCAGATCCTGGTCGAGCGCGCGGAGGTGCACATGGAGAAAGTCGAGAAGCTGCGCGCGTACCAGGAGAAGAAGCGCGTGGAACAGATGCGGCGCCAGCGGCAGCGCGAGAGCTTCCTCAGCGCTGCGTCGTTCCTGGGCTTCTCCCGCGACCCGAAGAGCAGTCGGGACCTCGACACAGCAGCAGCGACTTCCAACAGTGACGGGGACGCTAAGCACAAGGCGACTCCCGGCGACAGCAATACGGAAGAAGACGACCAGTTCGACGATGGCGACCGCGCGATCGCGGCGCAGGCGGGCTGCTGCCTGCGCGAGAAGAAGGTGCTCGCGATCAACAGCCGGATAGTGCTCGACCGGTTCGAGAAGCACTACGACTCGACCATCGTCGACGTCTTCCACTCGATCCAGAAGTCGCTCTCCAGGCGCCGGCGCCACGCGCGGCGAGAGTGGCGCAAGCGCCGCGCGCTCCGCCGAGGCGACGTCGCGCCGGACGTCGAAGACAGTGCGTCCGACGTCGAGGAAGAAGACGGCGGCGGCAGCACGCGCCGAGAAGCGCGAGAGTTTGGTCGCGATCGCCATGGGAGCTCCGAGTCGACGACCTCCGAGACGCACGGTGGCGACAGCAGCAGTAGCAGCAGTGGGGGCGAGACGATGTGGGTCTTCGACAGCCCGCAGCAGCGTCTCGAGCGCCGCGAGCTCGAGAAGAAGCGCCGCAAGCGCGCGTTCCGCGTGCTCGACGACTACTTCATCGAGACGGTGGAGCCGGAGCGCGACGCACAAGGCAACGTGCACTTCGTGAGCACGAGCGACCACGTCGCGACGGCGGCTGCTGCTCAGTCAGGAGACGGCAGCAACGGTGCTCGCACGAACCCGAACAAGACGCTCACGCGCCGAGACTCCAAGTACGTGCAGCTGCTGACGCGGAAGAAGTCGATGCCGCCGCGCAACGAAGACGTCGTGGTCGTCGTGAGCGAGACCGCCGACGCCATGGCGCCGCACGTGACGGTCGTGGAGGAAGAGGGCGAGTCCGAGTCGGAGCGCGAGCATGACGGCACCACGGGGGTCGGCGCTCGCTTCAGCAACGACCTGTCGCCGTCGTCGTTCCAGGAGGCGGCAGTGCCACCACCACCGTCCAGCAGAGCGTACGCAGTGATGGAGAAGAAGCCGTCGCTTCTGCGGCAGATGTCGTCGTCCGCCACCGCGTTCGCGTCCTGGGTCTTCAAGTACGACCAGAACGCCGACGTCGTGTAGCGAGTGTGTTGGTGAGAGTGAGCGAGAGAGAGAGAGCCGCACAGCAAGAGGCAGAGGTTGTACCAGGAGAAGAGCGCGTCGTGTATGATTGTTACCTGGGGGCGTCGACCTCGTGCTCGCCGTTGCACGCGTCCACCGCCAGCTGCTGCCTCGTCGTTCTCCTAGTGGTGGTGGTCGTGGGCGTCCTGGGACCACTGGATCGTGTTCGGGTCGATGCCTTCCTGCACCATCTCCCACAGTGGCGACATCTCGCGCAGGCGCGTGACGTGCTTGACGCACATCGCAACCGCAAAGTCGATCTCCTCCTCGGTCGTGAAGCGGCCGATGCCGAACCGGATCGACGTGTGCGCCAGGTCCTCGCCCACGCCGATCGCGCGCAGCACGTACGACGGCTCGAGCGACGCGCTCGTGCACGCGCTGCCGGACGACACGGCGATGCTCTTGAGCGCCATGAGCAGGCTCTCGCCCTCGACGTACGCGAACGAGATGTTGACGTTACCCGGGTACCGCTGCTCTGGGTCGCCGTTGAGCACCACGTGGTCGATCTGGCTCGTGATGCCGTCGTAGAGCTTCTTCGAGAGGTAGCTCACCCACGCGTGGTCGTTCGCCATCTCGAGCTTGGCCACCTCGCACGCCTTGCCAAAGCCCACGCAGAGCGGGTGCGGGAGCGTGCCACTGCGCAGCCCGCGCTCCTGGCCGCCGCCGGAGATGATTGGCTCGAGGCGCACGCGCGGGCGGCGGCGCACGTACATGGCGCCGACGCCCTTCGGACCGTACACCTTGTGACCCGAGAGCGACATGACGTCGATGTTGAGCTCGTTGACATCCAGCGGCAGCTTGCCGAGCATCTGCGCCGCGTCCGTGTGGAAGAACACCTTACGCGCGCGGCAGAGCGCGCCGATCTCCTTGAGCGGCTGCACGACGCCGATCTCGTTGTGCACGGCGATGACCGACACGAGCGCCGTGTCCGGGCGGATCGCGGCCTCGAGCTGCGCCAGGTCGATGAGCCCGTTCGTGCCGACCGGGAGGTACGTGACCTCGAAGCCCTCGGACTCGAGCGCGCGGCACGAGTCAAGCACGCACTTGTGCTCGATCTGCGTCGTGATGATGTGCTTCTTCTTGGCCTGCGAGAAGTGCGCGATGCCCTTGAGGATCGCGTTGTTCGACTCCGTGGCGCCGGACGTGAAGATAACCTCCTTGGAGTTCGCGCCGATGAGCTCCGCGACGCTCTCGCGCGCGCGCTCGACCGCGGCGTCGGAGTCCCAGCCGTACTCGTGCGTGGTCGAGTGCGGGTTGCCGAAGCCGTACGTCATGTGCGGCATCATCGCGTCCAGCACACGCGGGTCCATGGGCGTCGTGGCCTGGAAGTCCAGGTACGCCGGCTTGCCGCGCGCGGCGCCGCCGCCCTCACGCACGGAGAAGCCCGGCGAGAAGATCTGCTCCGAGTTCACGTTCGCCAGCACGCTCGCGGGCACTGGGTTGGCCGCCTCGTAGCGCTTGTCAGTCGCGAACGCGCGCGCAGCGGCAGCGGGGACGCGGCGCAGCTGCTGTGGGGCGCGCAGCGTGCGCAGCAGCGAGACATTGAGCATCATGAGAGCTCCTTGTGCGTAAGCTCGCTTCTTCTTGACTGGGATTGTGAGTGTGTGGCGACCGAGATCCGCCAACAAATGTGTCAGCGTTATGATATGATAGTTATTGGGAATCTGGACTTAATTCTGGATGGCCTGTTTATGAACATGTTAAACAATTACATAAAAAGGAGTGTTTACCATTCCCCATTCGAAATGGTAAACAATAACTCTGTACCAGGTCTTCCGCGGCGCGCACGCACGCAGCTCTGGGACTACATGAGAGGCAATGCTGGTCGGAGATCACGGAGAACCAGGTCTACAGCGCTTAGTTCCCACCGGTGCAAGCCATGAAATCTCGCGGGATGAAGCGCCGAGAACTTTGACACTGCATCCGCGAGCCCATTTCCATCGAATCTCAACGCGGATGTACTTGGATGCTCTCGGACGCCGGTGGACGGAGTCACCCAATGCGAACGTTCGGACTCGCCAGAGTTAGCCGTCTAAGAGTCTGGCGTAATGCGAAACGGCGGGACAATCCATTGCTGTTCGGTGTAACGGGCCTGGATGTCCATTGCCCTAAGTACTCGGAGCGAAGAAAGCCGAAGCGGAAGTGGGCAAATTCCACTCTGTTTGGCTGCGGTCGAGGGAAGCCTGTGGCGGTAAACACAGCGTCAAAGTGAGCTAACTGAAATGGTCCTGCGACCCTATTCCAGTCGATTACAGACTGACAGGAAGATAACGGGCACATTAGCGATCACCAACGCGTTCCTGGTGGCGTTGAATCGTACATTTCCACAAAAAGTAACCTACTCAAACTGCTAAGATCCCGTTAAATTTGGTGATTGGTTGAGCGGGTTATAGTGGACGCAGACACTTTCAGTTTGAAGTACTTCTCTTTAGCGTCCGTGCGCCTATTCCTGCTCAACAGCTATCACTCCAGTGCCTTCGGAACATGCCCTTCAATCGAACAAACGTGGAGAATACGTGGGATTGGTAGAAAGCAAAGCATGGGTCGAAATCGTACATGATCTGTCGTAATTGAAGTGATCGGCATTCTGGCTGGCGTTTGCACTCCAACTGTAACCGGGCCCTCCTGAGTTACGCAGCACTAAAGTGAGGAAGTGTGCAAGTGCACCTTTCACAAGGATTCCAGTCTTAGAGACGGAAGACGAAGAAGACGTTGGGCAAGTTTAGCTCCAAAACCAAAGTGTTATTTGTCATGCTTAGTGCGGTTCCACCAGTCAGTGTGAACATGTAGATTTTGTATACTCTACAAAATCTAAGATGCCTAAATTATGAATGGCTCTGAGAGTCCTGACGATCTTATTGGTCAATTGTGCTATTCTAGCCAATAGGAGAAGGCGCCAATTTATGACCGGCCTTAAAGTAATTGCGCGGACAGTAGTCTCGCTGAGCTGGGTTATGTTTCATAACCAGCGAGTGTAACCCCGTTACACCAACCGTATAGGACATCGGAGTCAATGATAATTTGCTTAGTGTGTGTCTTTTGAGCCTCCGTTGTGTTGATCCTGATCTTCTGGGACAATTTGGGCAATTAAAAGTCCATGTAGCAGGTTTCTTCGCGACCACAGATGAGATGCAGGTCCTTGCTGTCTTCATCAACCTCGAAAAGCGGGGTAACAAACTGAACCGAAGATGATGAAAGCCACACAAGGCGCGGAAGAAATCGTCATCATATCCGTCGCGCTGGATCAGTAAGGTGAACACGAACAGGTAGAAGAAATCCAGTTGCACAAGCCGCGCGAATCACGAACAGTAACCAATCAATCAACGTCCAGTTCCAAAGTTTTCGATATCTCGCGTCGAGAGATTCAAGCACCGACGGGATCCCGAGTGAATGGTGCTCCGCGTTGGTCTTGGCGCGGAGGCGCTGCATCGCAGCTTGTTGAGCACCTCCTCAAGCGCAAACCGCTTTAAGACAGGGGTGCAGCGCCAGCAGCGAGTCCGTACGTGAGTCGTATTTCAACAAGTTATGCAACACATCGTTCAGTATGTGGTTGAGCACAACAATCTCATGCGCGATGGACGCCTGCAGTCTAAGAGTGGGCGTTTGACTGCTGTGATTTCCTCCAAAGCAGCAACGAACCGGTAATATGATGACCAGATATTGGCCATTATTATAGTGGGCATCTGCCTCTGTCTTCTATTATGAATTCACCTAAACCTTTGACCTCGTCTTCAGGTTGACAGCCCTGTCGCCTCGATTCGCTTCAGGACCACCAATTCACTTGCAATTATCATCTCAATGCCGGCTCGCTTTTGTCTCTGAACGCCATTGTAGAAGTCGATCGAGCGGGAAAAACGAAATCTGAGAACAAATAGACGGTCGCTGCGTAGCAAGGTAGTCAAGTGTGCTCTCTTTGTCGCCAATCTTGCGTGGCGGGTCTCTGTATATCATCAGGTCCGTCGAGAACACCGTGTTGCCTTTTATACCAAGTCATCACCCCTTTAATAACACATTTCGTCCAATTTAAACAATCGCGCCTCTTTATACCTATTGTCCAACATTTTACCATTCGATGAAAAAGAATAAAACCCATGATAAACCCACATATGATGAAATTACAGATGCTCAGGATCTAGCGCAGCGGAGCTCCAAATGCTCAGAATCTAGATAGATGCTCAGAATAAAACCCGCATAAAACCCATCTAAGAAACTACTTCATCAGAATTGTCCATCATTGTGGACATCTGACATGCTGGCGGACATCGAGGAGTGACAGTGCATGGAGTATCGGCCACAACGACGCACCTTGATAATCACACTTCGCACTTTCTATTTTACGATTCTAGGTGGACACTAGGTGGACACTTTTCACACTCACTCTCGCGTGGACAGGTGGACAGGAGGACGTTTCCCGAAGAAACAGAGACGACACACCCGCTCAGCGCTCGAAGCGCTCGAAGCTCAGCTGCTGCAGCGGCGGGCTGCTCTCGAGCATGGGCGTCGAGAGCGAGCGGAGCGAGTCCATCTCGATCGAGAACTTGTCCGCGTCGCTGTCCGACCGCGAGCCGGTGTCACCGCCGTCGTGCGGGAAGCTCGGGTCGTCGCCGTCGTCGCTCTCCGGGTTCGACGGCCGCCAGTCCAGCAGTGCCGGCTCCGACGCGTCGCTCGCCGCCGTGCGCTTCCGGTGCGGCCCGTCGCCCATCATGGCGATGCCGCCGACGCTCAGCTTCTCGTGGTGCCGGAACCGATGGTGCTGCTGCGCGTCCGAGTCGTGGCGCACGTACCGCCCGGTCGGCTTCGACTCGCCGTCCGTCACGATCGAGTCGAGCTGGTCCAGGTCCGTGCAGCTGTCCGCTTGCAGCGTCGAGCGCGTCGACTGCTTGCGCAGCGTGACGGACTTGCGCAGCGGCACGGCGGACGCCGCGGCGGCAGCAAACGCGCGCACCTGCTTCTTCCACGTCCTCGCCTTGTGGTTGGGGAAGAACTTGGACGACGACGCAGACGACGACGACGACGCGGACGAGAACGACGCGCCGGGAGACGAAGGCACCGTCGACAGCTCGTGCGTGTGCACATGGCGGCTGGCCTGCTGCATCTGCTGTTGGTGCTGGAGCGCGAGCTTGTCGTCGCTGTCGAGGTAGTCGTCGAGGCGGTCGCTCGGGTAGTGCCCGTCGACCTCCTCGGGCCGCAGCGGGTTCTTCTTCGCCGGCTCGGGCTTCGCCGGCTCGATGATGTCGATGTCGAGTCCCTTCGTCTCGATGCCAAAGCCCAGCACGACGACCACGGCCACGAGGCAGAGGCCGCCCGAGACCCAGAGCATGAGCTGGTGGCCCGCGTCGCCCTTGACCGGAACCCAGTTCTTGAGCCCCGCGTACACGCCGATGAACGAGCCGAGGTGGCCCCACGCGAGCGCCCATGAGATGCCCATCGCGCGCACCATGAGCGCGTAGTGCTCGCCCGTGTACACGCAGAGCACGGCGAATGCGCCGGCGACGAAGAGCGCGAGGAAGCCGACCGAGATCAGCAGCGACGACGCTGACGCGTTCGCGCTCATGCACGCGCCGACGATGAACATGAGCACCGACGCGCAGAAGAGTAGCACCGCGAGTGAGCCCTTGCGGCCGAGGTGCTCCACGAGCGCCGCGCTCGCCGCGAGCCCCGGCAGCGTCATCAAGCCGACGTACACGTACGCGCCCGCAGACGCCTTGTCGAGTCGGTCGAGGTGGCGCAAGATGCACGTGACGACGAGCGCGAACACGGTGCTCGCGAGCAGCCACACGCCCCAGAGGAACAGCGTCTTGCGCAGGTAGTGCGACTGGAAGAGCACGACGAAGCGCTTGGACGACGACACCGAGAACGAGACCATCGCGGGCGACGCCGCCGCGTGCCGGTCCGTGGACGCGCGCGGCCGTCCAACGTTCCCGCTCGACGGCACCGTGTAGTTGTCGCCGCCGCCGCCGGTGCCGCGCCGGGTGGCTGTCAGCGGCAGCGGCAGCGGCGCGAGGTCGTCGCTGTCCATCTCCATCTCCTCCTTGAGCTGGTACGCGACTTGCGACGGCGAGTCGAGCGCCAGCGGCCGCACGTCCGTGATGCGCGAGGAGCTCCGATGCCGCTGCTGCTGCTGCTGCTGCTGGGTCGGCGGCGCATAGAGACTCGAAGGCACGGTGACGCGCGCGTGGCGGTCGATGCCGTGCGCGCTCTCCATGCTCTGCAGCACCGCGAGCGCCTGCTCGACGCGGCCGATGCTCGCGAGGTACTTGGGGGACTCGCGCAGCTGGCGTGCGTAGAGCGCCGCGAAGAGCAGCGAGGCGGCCGCGAAGACCGCGAAGGCGGCGCGCCACGGCGTCACGAGCTTCACGAAGAGCGCGGCGAGCACGAGCCCGCAGCCGCCGAGCAGTTGCGAGAGCACGAGGATGCGGCCGCGCGTGCGCTTGGGCGAGAACTCGAGCGCGACCGTGATGAGCAGCGCGCTCTGGCCGCCGAGCCCAAGCCCGGCGACGAGCCGGAACGCCAGCAGCGACGCGTAGTTCCACGCGAGCGCCACGAGCGCCTCGCCGAGCAATCCGAGCGCGAGCGCGGCGAGCAGCACGGGGCGGCGGCCGTAGTGGTCGGCGCACGCACCGAAGCCCACGGCGCCGGCCACCTCGGCCACGAAGAAGAAGCTCAGTAACACGTAGCTCTGCGCGGCGGACGTGATCTGCACGTAGCCCGTGGACGCGGCGCTGATGACGCTCGGGAACGCGAGCGCGAACGCGAAGACGCCGAGCGCCTGGAAGAGCCAGCCGAGCCCGAGGAAGAGCGCGAAGAGCACGTAGTAGGGCGTGACGCCCACGACGCGCGCCCAGCGACCGTTGCCCGGGATGCGCCGCCGCGCGATCGACATGCCGACGTTGCTGAGCCGGCCGCCCCCGCTGGTCGGCGGGCGCGCGCCTGCTACTGCTGCTGCTGTCGTGTGATGTGAAGACGGCGCGCGCAGCGGCAGCGTCGGCAGCGACTGCTGGCTCGAGAGCAGGAAGTGCGCGTCCGCGTGCTGCAGCGAGCCGAGGAGGTACTGCGAGTGGTCGTCGTACACGAGCGCGTCGAGGCGCTGGCGCACGTGCACGAGCGGCGCGTCCATGGCCGCCGCCGCCATTGCTATACGGCCACCAGCGGCAACAAGCAACGCGCCGATGGCGACGAAGAGGTAATGAGCACGTACCTTGACGCTCGCTTGGAGGAGGAGGAGGAGGAGGTAGGAAAAAAAGAAGGCGAAAGAGTGAACTGGCCGCATTGTCGACAATGGCCGTTCAAACGAGGGTGTAACCTGCTGGTTTACAGACATGTGAGGTTTGTGGTTGGATAGAGATACTACGAATAGACCCTGGAGAGAAGAGCGAGCGGTTGGAAGTGTGATGCCTTGAGGCCAGAAATGAATGATGCGCTAAAGGTCGGATTTTTGAAGCAGCCAGAAACAGGTCAGCGAGTTGGCAAGAGAAAGAACGTTGTGTGGTCCACGCATCGGCTTGAGAGTTGGGTCCTTCACATGCTCATGCTGCACAACCCAAGTGCTCCTGCTCCTTAGCTGCTTGCCTGTCGATCGATACGCGTAGCGTTCACCACAGCGTGCTTCCCGTCATCACTCCCTCCACTCGAACCCCTCGTTCCTGTCCGATCGACCGCTGAAAAGGATCGCAGACAGATCACGAGTTGCGGCGGCTTCCAGCTGCTCACGCAGCACATAGCTGTCCTCGTGAGTAACATCCACTCGCCGTCCTCGTGGCGCTCTGCGCAACATGGCACAACACAACATCATGCCGAAGCGAGCGCGAGCGGAGGCGAGTTTGGAGCTGTTCACCGAGTTCGCACTCGCACCGGCACCTTCAGCAGCTCGGGAGCTCCTTGAAACAGCACTACATACATCAAAGTTCATGAACGCAACCGGGGACGACCGAAGAGATCGAGAGAGACGAAGAAGGATTCCGTTCAGATCTCCGTCGCTACAGCCAGCTTACTGCGCGCCTCGCTACTCGGCGAGTGATCTCGATCGCGCGTGTCCAGCTCTCCTGATCTGCGCGGAGCACACGAGTCTCACGCTGTTTGTTGCCACGCAGTTTGTTGCTTGTTGCTGTCGTAGTCCACGAGAGAGGGGCCGACAAGGCCATCGTTCTCTCTCGCCTCTACGTCGATCAGTCGACCTGGGGAGTGTGAGCAGCAGAGCGCGCCTGCTCGATGATGACCATCGCTGCCCTTCAACGAGTGTCGGGGGGATGCCCTCTTATCAGCTCCTCCACTTCAACGCCTCACCTCACAGGGAGCTGCTCCGAGAGCAAGAAAGATCGCAACGAGGCAACTGCCTTTGAGAAGTCGGCAGCTCGCCATCGATCACATCGGTGTGCACGAACATCGCACACTAGGACACTCTAACATCTGCCGCTGGCGTGAATGGGAACAGCGAGACGCAGCGAGTTTGCCTCGGTCTCGATCTCGAGACAAGACTGATCACCTTCGCAGCTTCATAGCGGCAACATGGCAGTTGACTTGATGCGCACGCAGCGTGCCCAGACAGTTTGTCATCGGGGCGTTCTGCCAGTTAGTGTGTTGCGAGTGAGCGTCTAAGCTCACAGTGCCGCAGTCTGCAGCTCCGCTTGCTCGAGACGCACAAAGATCATCCCCCTATCGATCGATCAACCCGAAGACCAACTCGAAGACTCGCTCAAACAACACCATGGACGACGACGTGGCCGCAGTGGTGATCGACAACGGCTCCGGCATGTGCAAGGCCGGTTTCGCCGGTGACGATGCCCCGCGCGCGGTGTTCCCGTCGATCGTGGGCCAGCCAAAGCACCTGGGCATCATGGTCGGCATGAACCAGAAGGACGCGTACGTCGGTGACGAAGCGCAAGCGAAGCGCGGCGTGCTTACACTGCGGTACCCGATCGAGCACGGCATCGTGACGAACTGGGACGACATGGAGAAGATCTGGCACCACACGTTCTACAACGAGCTGCGTGTGGCTCCGGAGGAGCACCCGGTGCTGCTGACGGAGGCGCCGCTGAACCCGAAGGCGAACCGCGAGCGCATGACGCAGATCATGTTCGAGACGTTCAACGTGCCTGCGATGTACGTGAACATCCAGGCGGTGCTGTCGCTGTACGCGTCTGGCCGCACGACGGGCTGCGTGCTGGACTCTGGTGACGGTGTCTCGCACACGGTGCCGATCTACGAGGGCTACGCGCTTCCGCACGCGATCGTGCGTCTGGACCTGGCGGGCCGCGACCTGACGGACTACATGATGAAGATCCTGACGGAGCGTGGTTACTCGTTCACGACGACGGCGGAGCGCGAAATCGTGCGCGACATCAAGGAGAAGCTGACGTACATCGCGCTGGACTTTGACCAGGAGATGAAGACGGCGGCGGAGTCGTCGGGCCTGGAGAAGTCGTACGAGCTGCCGGACGGCAACGTGATCGTGATCGGCAACGAGCGCTTCCGCACGCCGGAGGTGCTGTTCCAGCCGTCGCTGATCGGCAAGGAAGCGCAGGGCATCCACGACTGCACGTTCCAGACGATCATGAAGTGCGACGTGGACATCCGTAAGGACCTGTACTGCAACATCGTGCTGTCGGGTGGCACGACGATGTACCCGGGCATCGGCGAGCGTATGACGAAGGAGCTGACTGCGCTGGCGCCGTCGACGATGAAGATCAAGGTGGTGGCTCCTCCTGAGCGCAAGTACTCGGTCTGGATCGGTGGTTCGATCCTGTCGTCGCTGTCGACGTTCCAGCAGATGTGGATCTCGAAGGCGGAGTACGACGAGTCTGGCCCGTCGATCGTGCACCGCAAGTGCTTCTAAGCGCTTGGGTGCGGCGCGTGTGCTGCTGCGCTTGCAGTGCGTCGCGTGTTCGAGGTTGGCGGTGTGGTCGCGAGCGTCGGCGCGGGTGACGTCGGGTGTCGGTGACGCGGTTCGTCTGTGGTGATCGGTCAGCGCGCGCGTGAGTGTGTTTGCTGCGCGGGTGCGTGTGCGCCTTCGGGTGTGTGCGCGCGCCTGTGCGGTGGCTGCCGCGTGGTGGTGGTTGGTCGCTGGAGGCGTCTTGCGTGGTCGCGTAGTCGGCGTCGCGTGTTGTCGGAGAGCTCGTGTGCGCGTCGGTCGATCGAGCGTCGTGACTTGTAGCGGGCCAAGCAGTGCGAGCGAGCGAGCGTACATTTAGAGAGGCTGGGCGGCGCGTGCGCGTGCTGGTGTCGTCGGCAGATCGTGGGGTGGTGTTTCGCGGCGAGCGTCGTTGCGTCTTGAGGCTTGAGTGCTTCGGCGCGGACGCGTCGTGTGCGTGCATCGCATCACATCGTGCTGGTCGGGCAGCGTCG
>JAASFH010000480.1:0-17919 GCA_023333695.1 Globisporangium yorkense
TACCTTCCACCACTCAAGTCGCCTCCGCTCCCCTCTTCAAGCCTCTCGGCCCAAGACTCTCCAGGCCCAGCAATCGGCTCACTCCCACGTGAGACCCTTTGTTTCAAGAACGCTTCCTCAAGCCAAGGGATCAGTGCTGTCCAGCTCTTCGCTTTGCGTGGGCAGGACTGGCCTGAGTCCGTTACAGAGAGACTCACGTCGCCTCGGAAAGCGAGCTGACCCCGGCTCACCGAACTGACTGCGCGACACCAAGCGTAGCGACACAGCGTGTATCGGCTTCGAACACCCAGAACCGAGTGGTTCGACGCCGTTGTGCCATCACGTCGCTATCGTGTACAGAGATCTGTCCTACGATGGCATCCCACAACCCCCGAGACTTCCGAGTCTTCGAGTATTTTAAGTCTTGGTTTGAGTATGTGAAGTTGTGAAATTATCATATATATTAATCTAGATTATTGTATGGTGCAAATTATCTTCTAGCTTTCGTGTGGTCAACACTGTAGCCACGTCGGTGCGTCACCGCTCCAGAGCCCTCTATTCGAGTCGTGCAAGGCACCTCCATTTTATCACGCTTGGTGACTTTTTGTTCACGTAAAATGCCACCAAGTTGAACCACCTTGCGCTTCACACTTGCCATTTCGCCTTCCAGCACCAGCACGAGCAGCTCCAGCGCCACTTCCTCCTCTACAGGCTCCGACTCCCTACAGCACCAATGGAGACGAAGGCGCCGCTGTCGTTCGACGCGGCCACGAAGGTCGCGTTCTCCATGGAGGGCCGCGACAAGCTCACCAAGGTGCGTCAGTCGTGAGTGCGAGCGGCCACTGGTGGGACGAGAGATAGATAGAGTTGGTACTCACACCCACTCTCTCTCACTGTGCATGCGGATGCGAGCAGCTGATGCAATACGGCAGCCGCGCGCTCGCGTTCTACGTACTGTCGGCCGACCCGAAGAGTGACGTGGGCCAGAAGTGCGTTCGCGCTGTGGGGATCTCACAAGTGCATGAGTGTGTGGCCAGGAAGGCTCACGTACGAGTGACGACAACAGGCTCACCAACCTCTACAAGACGACGCAGACGTCGCGCAAGGCCTTCCGCCTCGGCAAGAGCGCCTCGTACTACAAGAAGCTGCTGGCGCTCGCGGACAACAAGTCGCTCTCGCCCTGGCAGCGCTACCTGCAGCTCATCCAGAACTCGGGCATGGTGCGTTGGACGCGCTTGAGCGGCTTCGCTACCAAGCACACAGCCACTGACGCACTCTCTCTCTTGGACCTACCACGCGCTTCAGTTCGGCTTCTTCATTTACGACAACATGGCGTTCGCGGGCAAGGCGAAGATCGTGAGCTTCGACGCCGAGGAGGCGGCCAAGCGCGGCGGCGTGCTCTGGTTCTGCGCCAACATCGCGGGCTTCGCTCTCGCGATCTCGAACCTGCAAGCCGACATCGAGAAGGAGAAGTGCGTGCGCGACGTGCTGGCGTCCGAGGACGACGCCGCGCGTGTGCAGGCGCTGCAGGAGCAGCTGGACGCGCTCGAGCAGAGCCGCTTCAAGAAGTTCCTGGCCGTGCTCAAGGTCACGTGCGACCTCATCGTGTCGTCCAACACGAGCGGCATCCGACTCGCAGAGCGCCTCACGGGCACCAAGCTGCACGACGGCATCATCGGGTCGGTCGGCTGCGTCTCGGCGCTCACGGTGCTCTACAACGCGTGGCCGAACGCGCCGGCCAAAGCGAAGCCCGTCGCCATTGAGGCGGCGGCGGCGGCTCCGAAGACCCCGGACGCTTAAGCGGCGAGCTCGTCGGTCCTCCAAGGCTACCACTTACCCGGGGTGTGACGCATGCGCGATTCGCTGACCTCTACGAGGAAGCTACCAAAGCAGCCCGCGTCTTCTTCCAGCAGGTAGTTGGTATTCACGAGCAAGGTGGTTTGGCTCTCCAGAACATTACTCAGTCGATCGCAGAGTGCATGGACCTCGAGACTGCTGCGTGCTCGCACTGAACCACGTGCGGGGGGACGATCCAACAGTCGCACGACTTCGAGACTGCGGTGCTGAGATCGTGAAGCCATCGAGCTGGCGAAGATTGAACAGTGAAGAGTCTTCTGCTCTACTCCTGTCACGGTTGCGAGCTGGTCGCGGAAGGAGATCCTCCGATCTCGTCCCGTCACAGCAGGCATCAAACCCTTTCAAGTGGAGCATGCACCTTCGACATCACTCCATTCGTCTAAATATCAAACTGTGTGCAGCGCTGTAGCAGCACCTCCCCATCCACTGCTACTGCTGTTCTTCACTGCTTGCTCGATCAGCACGTTCTCGATCATCTGGTGGCTCGCGGTGATGTTCGCGGCAGTCGCGCTCAGCACAAAGTCGGTGATCGCGCCGACTTTCGGGTGGTCGCCTTCCTTCTTCACGTCGCCCGTGAAGTTGGGCGTGAACATGTAGCACGTTTGCACGACCGTGTTGTCGCCCGGAAGCGAGCGAGCGCGCCGGAGGATGATGTACCCGCGCTCGCGGAACCGCAGATCCGACAGCGGCTCGTCCGAAAATTCCACCGGCTCCACGTACGACCGCCACACGATCACGACACGGTCTTCCTCGACAAACCGCCGCTGGATCTGCTTGATGCGGAAGTGCGCGCTCGTGCTGTTCGCGTGCAGCCCGAGGCTGAAGTTCTCCGTTATCGTGTCGTCTGTTGTGTCAGCGCTCTGTTTCGAGTAAGGATGGAAGGCAAGTGGAGCCGGCGACAGTGTCAGCAACCCATCATCGCGGCAGCAAACAAGCTCAAACTGAGCCAGTCACTCGCACCTTGGGCGAGTCGAAGAAGTACGAGCGGAACGGCGTCCGCTGCTTGGCGTGCACAAAGTAGTGCCACGCCGCCGTGGCCGTCGAGTGCACGTCGAACGGGAGCACCTTGTTCGCCAGGATCTCGAGGAACATGCCGTGTCCATTGTCCGAGCGGATGCGCGCGTCGCTGTGCGAGACCTCCATCTGCGCGAGTCCGTTCGCCGCGAACACTGCGTCCACCTCCTTGTACGCCTGCTCGACGCCCGCCGAGAGGTCGTCGAAGATCTGCGCGTCCGTGCGCGGGTCCTTCGTCGGCGGGTACACGTGGTGCAGCTGCTGGCACTGCGGGCAGTGCTCCACCTCGCGCGCCGCCATCTTCTTCTTGAGCAACTTCTCGAGGCTCTTGGCAATCTTGAGCTGGTTCTCCAGCACGATCTTCAGCCGGATGTTCTCGCGCTCGGCCTTGATGCGGCCCTCGCACTGCCGCGTCGCGATGTCCTGCCACATGCTCGCCATCACGAGTTGTTGGTGCTGGTCGGGTGGCAACGAGTCCCCTGCTGCTGAGGGCGACGCGTCTCCGCCCGCGCTGCTCGCCATGAGCCGTGGCCGCTTCTGCTGCAGTCCGTCCAGCTGCGTCTCGAGCTCCAGCACCTTCTTGCGCAGATATAGCAGCTCTTCGCGGCGCTCGTCGCGCGCCTTGTTCGGGTTGTAGTTGAGCGGCTTGCGGGGTTTCGCTGTATTCGCGTCCGTTGGTGACTTCTGCTGCCGCCGCCGCGTGCGCCGCTGCATCTCCTTTGGCGCATCTGTCTGCTCCTGCTGTTGCTGCTGCTGCTGGAGAAGCACAAGAGGCGACTGGTCTCCTCCTGCTGATAGCGACGGCGACGGCGACGACGGGAGCCACAGCAGCGCTGCACACTCGTCGCTGCCGCCGTCGCTGAGCCGCAGGTCGAGTGCGTCGTCGTCGGCGGCCGCCAGAGACTCGAGCGTCAGCGGGTCGACGCCCAGCAGCGCGTCGTCACCCAGCAGCAGCAGCGCGTCATCCGAGCTGTCGACGTCGCCTCCGCCCACATCAGTTGCCGGGAACTCGCGGTCCACGAACGAGAGCGCGGCCGCGAACGCCGCGCGCTCTGCTGCCTCACGCTCCGCCGCCATCGGCTTGTATCGCCAGTAGAAGTGTGAGGAAGAGAGTGTGGTTTCTTGATAGTGATAAAATAAAGAGAGGAGGATAGAGACCTAGGTTTTGTCACTACCGAGTTTTACAGTGAAGAAAGGTGACACGCATGTTGAATACACTTGCCCTCCGAGCCCGACTCAAGCGATCGATCGAACTTGAAGCGTCTTGGGACTCGACTCGACTCGAGTGGGGACTCTGCTAATCCAGTGGGTTCTGGGACCGATGGATCGAAGACGCGGTGCAGCTGAGATGATCATACTTTCGTGTCGAACCCGTCGATCTCGAGTAGGAGGCGTGGCAGATCTGGTCCTCGCGTCGCGGGTTCTTGGACGCACTGCTCGAGTTCCTACGTGAACACACGTACGCAACACACGGTGGGAGCATGTGTCAGACTGGCGCAGACACATGTCGGCTCGAAGAACTGAACGACTCGCCAGCCTGTCTCGTACCTTGATCGCAGCCTTCTTGTGCACGATCTTGTCAAGCGTCCGCGCGATCTTGAGCTGGCGCTCCAGCGCGAGTTTGAGGCGGATGTTCTCACGCTCGGAGCGGAGCCGCTCCTGGCACTGGCGGTGCGAAATGTCCTCCCACATCCCAGACGTCAGGCTCTCTTGTCCTGGCAGCGGCGAACTCGATAGGCACGGACTTGACGGCTGAGCTCCGTTATACCCTCTCTTCTTCGTGATCGCAGCGGATCCTGATGCCGCAGCCTCCTCGAGTCGCCGGAGCTTCGCCTCGAGCTGCGTGACGCGCTTGCGCAGGAAGATGAGCTCGCCCTTGCGCTCGTTGCGGGCTTTGTTTGGGTCCCACGTCAGCGGCTTCTTGACACTTGTTATGTTGGAGCTGCTGGAGTCCTTGACGCCACCGGTAGACTTGGAGCGCTGGCGCTGCTGGCGTGGTGAGCTGGTTGCGAGCGTGCGTGGAGAGTGAGTGCTTCGAGGTCGAGCGCGCTGCTTTCGCTCGACTTTGATGGTTCGTCCCCCGCGTAGCTCTGTATCGTCGTCGTCGTCGACGACGTCAAGGTCGAAGTCGTTGTCGCTCGGACTGGAGGACTCGTATTCGTCCAAGACCATGAGCGCAGCCAAAAGTCCGTCGTGCTCGTCATGGGTGTTGTGGTTGGCGGCAGCAGCAGCAGCAGCAGCAGCAACAGCGGCGGTGGGGAGCATCTTGAAGCACCGAGCGACTCTCGTGTGAGCGCGACTCGAGCACGCTGATGGATGAATGGCGGGGTGGCAGGTGAAGCCGTCTGAGTTAGCTGGGCGGGCGGGCGGTGGTGTGTGTGTGTGGTGTGTGTTTGGTCGACGTGTCAGCTCGGGCTCATTTTTCGCAATGCCCTGATGAGATGAGAAGAATGTCTGTCGACGAGAGTCTCGCACACGTGCAGCAGTAGACCCACACACACGGTACACGCGGCAAACGCGACATATTCGCGTGGTGGGTAAGCGATTGCCTTCCTGCTTTAGCGGAAATGGCCCAAACATGGCCCAGACTATGTATAATTCGGGCCACTCCTCCAAGTGCGAATCCAAGCAGAAAAGTGGTGTTTTAGCCTGAAAGGCTGACGCTTTAGCGTGCGTCTGACGCTTTAACCTGAAGCTGGACGCCATTTTAGTCCGGTCGGCGCTAAATGGTTTGTTGGATCGTGAAGGATAACACATCGCCGAACTTCAAGCCCACGCCATCAAACTCGACTCGTACCTGAGAATGACCTACTGAAGCGACACGATCGCGGAGAAGAAGAAGAAGAGCAGTCGTTCATGGCGACGGTGTGCGGAGGAATGTGCTGGTGGCCACCGTCGCGTCTCGAGGAGGACGCGAGAGTCATCATGAGATTGAGCTCACAAAACTACTCTCTGAAGCGAGGCTTTGCGCAAACGTTGCTTGGTGCTGATCCTCGCGTCTGGTGGATAGAGAGGAGGAGGAACATGTGCTGCTTCTCGCACAGAAGTCAAGACATGCGCACTTTCGCCATCCGCTGATCGACACCTTCCAGCAGCAACAGCAGCAACTGCACTTCGAATGATGCCCTTTTTCCGGTAGCCATTCGCATTCGTGAACCCAATAGCATCGCTGCAGTACGGACCAAGCAGCGGCGGCCATGCGTGGTTGCGCACTCATGTTCTCTCGAGATATCTGTGGCGATCGATCGTCAGGGAGGACACATCCACCACCACCACCTTCACTCATGCCGCACATGAACACGTATCACACACCTCCTTCATCCACCACGACCTCCCACGCGTCCAATCTCGACGACATGACGTGGGACGTGACGCGGGTTCTGCCGAGAAAGTCCCCTGCGAACCAAGAGGACACTGGCAAGCTGCCACGCGGGCGCTTGTCTGTCGACTCCTCCGAACTCCCGCCCACGCACCGGATTTCCATCCCACCAGACAGTCCCGCATCTCGCACGCCAACACTGGAGCACGTTCATGCCGCTCACCTCGACTGCTCTCGCAGCGAACACACACACACACACGAACTCTGCATAATAATAATGGATGCACACACACGACTCGCTCGCTCGACGCCCAGCGGCTGCGCTCTTGCGCTCGAAGCCTACAGTCCGCTGCCCTTCATCGCCTGCTGCAGCAACACGTCCTCGATCATCTGGTGACTCGCGGAAATGTTCGACTCGGTCGAGCTCAGCACGAAGTCCGTGATCGCGCCGACGCGTGGGTGGTCCTCCTGCGTCCACTCGCCCGTGAACACCGGCGTCGTGATGTAGCACGTCTGCAGCAGCGAGAAGTTGCCCGAGACCGACGACGGCTTCTTGATCAGAATGTAGCCCTTCTCCAGGAACCGCACGCCGCTCAGCGGCTCGTCCGAGAGCTCGATCGGGTCGATGAATGCCCACCAGACAATCACCACACGGTCGCCCTCGTCGTAACGACGCAGGATACGCTTCACCTTGAAGATCGCGCTCGTGCTCTTGGCGTACAGCACCATGTTGAAGCTTTCCATGAGCGTGTCCGTCGGGATCTGGGTCTGCACCACAGCGAGGCACACTCACACAACGTCAGCACACTGTTGCCATCAGCTATACAGCACGAGGAGAACGCAGGAAGCACACCTCGCCAGACGTCTCGTTGTAGTAGTGGCGGAACGGGCGGCGGTCGTTTGGGTTCGCGAAGTGCGTCCACACGGCGTCACTCGTCGAGTGCATGTCGAACGGCAGGATCTTGCCGGCGAAGATCTCGAGGTAGATGCCGTTCGAGCCGTTCAGGCGCACCTTGGCGTCGCTGCGTGTCTCGCTCTTCGCGAGGCCGTTCGCCTCGAACACCGCGTCCGTCTGGCAGTGCGCCTCCATGACACCGGCCAGAAGCTCCTCGAACGTGGCCGAGTCGGAGCGGTCGGGCGTCGGTGCGTACACGTGTGTCATGCGCTTCGCCTCGACGCACTTCTCGATGTCCTGCAGCCAGCAACGCACCCGTCAGAACTCACTGCGCACACCACACAAGACCACACGCCTACCTACTCACAGCCACGCGTACCTTGGTCGTCGCCTTCTTGTGCAGCATCTCCTCGAGACTTTTGGCGATCTTGATCTGGTTCTCCAGCACGAGCTTCAGGCGGATGTTCTCGCGCTCGGAGGCTGTGCGCATCTCCCGCTGGCGATGCGCTAGCGCCTTCCACACGCCGGCCGCCGCCGAGTTGCACTCGCTCGGCTTGGCGGCTGGTACGATGTGCTGCGCCGTCGGCGCGGACGGTGCCGGGTGGATCTGCGACGAGATCCGCGGCTTCTTGACCTTGATCGAGCTCAGCTGGCCCTGCAGGTCCGACACCTGCTTGCGCAGGTACATGAGCTCGGCCTTGCGCTCGTTGCGTGCTTTGTTAGGGTCCCACGTGATCGGCTTCTTGTGGCTCACGCTGCCATCGCTCGAGGACGTCGGTGACGACTTCTTCGCCGTGCGGTTCGCGCTTGGCACGGGGCGGAAGTAGCTCAGCTCATTCGGCGGCCGCGCCGTGACTGTGCGCATAGGCGGCGTCTGCGGCACGATCGCAAGCTGCTCGTCCTCGGACGGCGACGACGGGCTGTGGTGGCGGTCCACGAAGCTCTCGATCTCGACGATGTCGAGCTCGTCCAGCAGCTCGAGCTCGGGCTCCAGCAGCTGCGCCTGCTGCTGCTGCTGCTGCTGGCGCAGGCGCGCCGATCGCGAACTGGCCACGACCGGCTCGTCGGCGAACTCGGACGACGAGGACTCGTACTCGTCCACGAACGTGAGCGCGGCTTGGAAGTCTTCCTGCTCGGCGGCGATAAGGAAGTGCATGGTGGCAGGTGGTGGTTGGCTCTGGAGTGTGGCCAAGCGGGGGGAAACTCTTCCAATCCGTCTCGTCGGACGAGGAACTTGACGTCCGAAGCGAGAAATGTGCGAATGGCGCTCGGTGCTCTTGGAGGTTGGAGCATGGAGAGACTCGGAGCTCTTGGCGCTTTGTGTGTGCCACAAGGCACAGTGGAAGTGGAGGCTGATGCTGTGAGGCGAGCACCAGATGGAAAGCTGTTTGACTTGGAGTTTGTATGTGGTCGCTACTCATCCAAACGAGGGGGATTGGATGAGTTCGCTCGCGTCAGCTCATCACCAGTCTCTTGACATGCACTCCTGCATCGCGATCGATTTGGAGAGGGAGGAACCAGCTTGTGCTGCTGGTGCTCCGACCTTCCTGATGGTCAACACAACACGTTGACGCCCTCGCACCGCAGATCTGATCGATTCCTACACACTTGACGACGACCGGAACGAAAGCAGCATCCCCCGCCACGGACGCGATGCAACGTTGCTGTCAACATGAAGCTCACCATGCCAGTTCACTGCCGAACCTGAACCTTCCCCCATCAGCAGAGCCTGCAGCATCGACCGGTGCACGGAAGCTGGTTCTTCGCCACCAGGACAATGTCCAGGGCGTACAGTACGCCGCGCACAGAGCGTCTTGGAGTCCTGCACGCTTCTGTGGGCTCTAGGAGCACGCCTACTTCGCCAGCACTTCGATGTGTGTGTTCGTTCACCTCGCTCAGCAACATCCGCAAGTCGACAGATATGATCCGGTTTCGAAGGGCAGTCTTGTGCGAACGAAGCTCTTCACTAGCTGAGCGTGCTTGACTTCAACTGCTTGGTTGCCGTGAACAGGACTGAAGACATGACCAAGTCGGCTGGAGTGCGCACAGAGGAACTCAAGGGAGGTAACTGTGTGGAGAGCCACTCGACAAGAGGTGCCATCGACGCATTGATGCTCTCCCGCATCGACTCATGAGCCTGCTCTCTGCAAGCATCCGACTCCGCAACTCGAGATGACACCAAGCGCTGAGAATGACATCAAGCACAAGTGAAGAGTGCTGTACTATGCGCACCCGGTCTTCGCTGGGACGCGCTCCCCAACGTCGACAACGACGACCGCAACTCCGCACGGACAGAAAAGATGGATCGGTAGGAGATGGCTGCGCGCTTCATGCCTCTGGCATCCTGCACACTGTCGAAGCACCGACCAAGACAATGTGCAAGACGTTCGCAATGCTCAGATCGCTGGTGTGTGCTGGTGTGTGTGCTGTTGGCAGCGTCCGAATCGGGAAGCGCACGAGGTGTTGGAAGGCAGCCAGCGCTGCCAGATCGTCGGCCCTGTTGACGCTCTTTCCCCGATGCGCATGGACGTGGAGGGCGTCGAGAAGAGGTTCCACTGCGAATCCTCGTTGGCGTCGCCGGTCGTGATGCATGGTCCTCATCTGAGCACCGAGACCTTCATCCAAGGGACACGGTCATTGATAATCGAGGTCCACCAGGACGCGCGTTGCCTGCCTCGGACGCACTTTGCCTCGGTGTGCGATCCTGATCATGGCCACGAGCGATTGCTTGGTAGTGCGTAGTACGAAGCGCAACAGCACGTAACGAACGTGTCTTGTCGCCCAGCGTGCAGAAGTATCTCGAGCTCTGCGAGCGAGTGACCTGGCTCAAGCACCGCGTCGCGGCGCCGTCATTCCAGCAGACCATCATCGCCATTCGCGAATCGACCACCTGGTGAGCAAGTTGCTCACACACTCCAGAACACGCACTGCATCGGGCACGTCCGATGGCTGCTGCCTCGCAGATTGGCGCTAGATTCGACTGCCTCGACAACCTTGACCTCCAATCCCTCGGAGACTTCGTCGCGTTCTGGGGCGGCGCGGAGGAGGAGAGTCACACGCAAGCAGTTGACTCGAGCTCCTCGAGCCCCACGGGCTCAAGCTACGAGAGGCCATCCGATGATTCAGGTGCGCATGAGCCGATGGCTCCGTCGACTGCGAAGCGCTCGCAGAAAAAGCCGCCCAAATTCTCCAGCACACACAGGCGACAGCAGCACATGAAGAGGATCCTCCACGAGCATGCGCGAGAGTACGAGGCGAAGCTGCGAGAGCTCGAGCAAGCCAGAGTTGTGCGGGCTGAGTCGTTGATCATACATGGTGACACGCCTCGCGAAGATCAACTCGTGCTGTTGGAGAAGTGGAAAGCCATCGCGAAGGATCAGAGCGAGCAACTGGCGCGAGCTCGGTACGAAAACAACAAGCTGTGGCTGCGCGTCGTGGAGGAGAAGAAGCTGGCGAGGCGTCTGCATCAGATGCTGATTGAACGCGCCTCGAGCAACGCGGTAAGTTTCGTGGCTGGGGCTCTTGCCTATCACTCCAGCTCACGAGATATGTATCAGATCGGGTCCGCGATGCTGGTGAACCGGACAGGAACGGCCGATCTGTCGATGAGCGATCGCTCGGTGTTCACAGAGCTGGTCTCGAGTCTCGGTGGCATGATCTCAAGCACGCGGCCGAAGTTTGACGTCCTCGAGCACAGCGCTCCGCGCAGCGGCTCTTACCGCAGCTGGTGGCTGTGCGTTGACGCCAACCAGCGCTCCGTCGTCGAAGTCGTCGATTGCGAAGAGCTGCCATATCGCAAAGAGCAAGTGGATGCCGCTCTCCAGCGTCTCACCGGGTCGTCAGCAGCAGGGTGCCGCGAATTGAGCGCAGAGGTCGTCACTATACGCTGGTCAGGCTTGTTCGCTTGCTTGTTGCAAGTCGCCGAGTCTCATGATATCCCTTGGGTGTGTACGCAGCACTTCGGTGGATCTGTGGGTGTGGTGGTGGAAGAAGAGTTCGCAAGGACCTCGGATGGGCTCGATGGCTTCCGCTATCGCCGAGCTTCCCGAACCTTCGTGGACGACGCGCGCACAGTGGTGTTTTCATCAGGACGCATCGAGCGCGTCGATGAGCGCGGAGATCCAGTCCCAGGCTTCGCGTGCGAGATCCAGGTCTGGATTCTGCGCACGCAGACGAAGCACGCGTGCGAACTCTCAGGAGATCCGCGGTACTCAGCAGTCACTCAGCGGCTCTTCATGATCGCCCCGATCGCAGAGCGCGGGTCGTCCACGCCGCCTAACTGGAGCCAGGACGAACTGCACACGCGGCTGCTCCCGCTTCTGAATCGAGAGATCTCGAGTCGACTCCAGCGTTTCGAGAACGCGCTCGTGAGCGACGGCGCTGCAAAGTGAACATGCAACTTTGTCATACCACTTCCTATCCAATGAACACATCGGAGTCGTGAGAAGACTGACTTGCATGTCATCTCAACCTTCGCAGCGGAGAAGCACCGGAGCGAGTTGCAGCGGAGCTGGGGACCCGAACCTGCCGAGCATCGTCTCGAGAATCCGCAGTTGGTCCGCTCGCATCTTCTCGCACTGCGCCTGCACCACGAACTCTTGGAAGTAGGACGCCGTCGACGGCGAGAACATCGCGCTCGACGCGTTCGGCGTCTCGGAGCGGATCCGGTAGCACGTCTGGAGCAGCGCGACGGGCGCCGGCTCCGACTGCATGTGCTGCTCGCCGAACACGAGCCACCCCTCCTCTCGGAACTGGAGATCGCTCCCGGCAAGCACCATCGTCGACGCGAACACGATCATGCGCCGGTGCGCGTCCGTGTACTTGCGCGCGCCGGACACACCGTCGATGCGGATCGTCCCGAACTGGCATTCCAGATCGAACGAGAAGTGGTTCTCCCACACGTGCGTTTTCCCACGCTTCTTCTGCGCATACACAGCAGCGAGTGTTGAGACAGTGTGCTATACGATGGTCCTCCAGGATACCTACTAACAACCTGCACCCAACGCACCGCGTTCATGATCTCGGCGTGGTCGACAGTCTTGTCGTGGGCCAGCACGGACCACAGGTAGTCGTCGATATCGCCTGTTCGACCCGCGAGCGGCGCATTCATCACGAACTCCAGCGTCTGCCCGAGTCGCTCGTCGTGATAGATGCGGCTGTCGGTGAACACGCGACCGGTGTTGCTCTGGTTGAACGAGGCTGCGAGCGACGCGGTGTCGCGATATAGCGCCTCGAGGTACTCGACCAAGTTCACGAACGTAACCGGCTCGCGTTTTGCGCTGCCCTGGACCGTCCGGAGCGCCGGGGGCGGGCGAGTAAGCTTTGGATCCAGCAGCTCATCAAAGTCCTGAACCGATGGCAACGCAGAGGTGAGTGCGACCGCATACCACCCACAAGACATCCTCGCTCGTACCAGCATCATGATGTGCTTCTTGAACGCCACCTCCAGCTTCTCCGCGAGCTTCCCCTGCTTGCGCCACTCGACCCTGAGCTTCGCATTGAGTGCTTCGGCCGCCTGCAGCTTGCGGAGCTCCGCCGCCGCGTTCTCGAGCACCATAACGCATCCCTTCGCATCGAGCAGCGGGAGTCTCTTGATCGTCGGTCGGGTCGCCACTGCACTGCTGGCTTCTACTCCCGACTGCCGCGAGTGCACAGCGAGCTGCAGCTGCTCCAGTCGCGCGGTCAGCTGCAGGATCTGCTCGCGCAGCAGCAGGATCTCCGTCTTGTTGCGCTTGCGCACCCGCGGCCCCGGAGCAGTTCCTACTGCTGCTGACGCTGCGCGACGTCGCGCGGCGCTCGCTGGTGTTTTCTCTGGCACGGGGCTGCTGTCAGCACTGCTGCTAGAGTTTGTGGTGCTTGTGCTGCTGCTGCTGCTGATGATGACGATGTTCGTTGTCAGTGCACTCGGAGTCGTCGGTGGACTCGCGAAGAGCTCGTCCAAGTGCAGCTCGCCGCCAAAATCGGATAATAGGGTGCCAGGTGAGAGCGCAGGGGTGCTGCTGCTACTACCGTCGCTGTCGAGCAGTGCGAGCGCGGCCTCGAGCGCGGCGCCGTCGTCGTCCTCGGGCAGCAGGAACGCCATGATCGACGATTTCCTTCTCTGGTGATCCTAGCAAATCGAAAAATGCAGACCTCCGTCACAGTGATTATGTCATGATTCTATCGATAGAATCATGACAGTGTTCAGAATTCAATACTGGACCCTGTTACTCCAACCTGCTACAGTGCAAAGCTACCTTGATCCTCCTGCCGCACTCAACATGGGAGTCGCGGTGCCGAACTTCGCGAGCAAAGTCGAGTGCAGCATGAGCTGCTTTGCGCGCAAGATATCGCTCCGCGCGTGCAGGATGAAGTCCTGGAAGTACGCGGTCGTCTCTGCGCTCCCAGTACTTGAGTCTGAGTCGTGGCTCGGAAGCAGCTCCGGGTGTGTCCGGTAGCACATCTGGAGCACGACGACTGGCGATCCACTTGCGGTGCAGCGCTCCTCCATGACCATCCACGCTGTCTCCCGGAATCGGAGATCGGTCTCCTCCAGCGCGAGACGTGATACCACCACGTGGATCGTGCGGTGCTTCTCGGTGAACTTGCGGACGATGGACTCGCCTTCCACGTGAATCGTGCCGAACTTGCAGTCGAGACTCTGCGTGTAGTTGTGTTGGTGCGACGCGGCGAGCTTTTTCTCCTCTGTAGTCGGAGGGCGGTGCTGTTGCGCACAAGTCAGCAGGTGAGTGGCACGCTAAACGCCGCGACAATACTGAGCTGGAGATGGAGACGCACGTACGCTGTTCTTGTGCGCCGCGAAGCTCCACATGTGCGTCTCCAGCTGCTCCAGGCTGCATGCCAGTGGAGTGCTGGTCACGAACTCTAGCATCTGCCCGCTTGGATGATCCGGGTACACGCGGGCGCAGGAGAATGCGCGACTGGTGTCCTGCAAGTTGATGTAGGCGATCACTGTGGCTGCCTGGTAGTACATCGCCTCGACGAATGCATCCTGCTCTGTAAACTGCTTCGAGAGATCTCGTGCGATCGTCGGACTTTCTTCCAGCGCGCTGAGAGAGAACTCGTGCTTGGGTTTCATCGTGAGGTCGACGTTCTGCGTAGCAACGTCCGCATAGCAACACGCCATTCGCAACTACGGTCAGTCGGCGACTCATACAACACACTCACACGATGACGATCGCACACGCACCAGACCCGTGAACTGCCGCTCGAACGTCGCCTCTAGCAATACCATGAGCTCCAGCTGCTTTCGCCACTCGACCTTCAGTCGGAGGTTGAGCGCTTTAGCCTCCTGCAGACGCCGGTACTCCAGCATCGCAGCACGGAGGTCGCTGGTGGTGCCTTTCGCACCCACACGCAGATATCCCAATAGCGCAGGCGTGGGGACGTCATTGCTTGCGCTCGAGATCATATCGGTCATCTCGCGTGGCTCAAGCGCGCGCCGTTCGCGAGCACAGCGCGCTTGGAGCTCCGAGAGCTGTGCGGCGAGCTGCTCCGCTTGCTTGCGCAGCTGCAGGATCTCTGTCTTCTTGTACCTCCGCGCAGGTTTCGCTGGAGGAGAGGCGCATTGCGCATGCTCTCGGCGCGTTCGCAGCGTGTCGTCGGATATGTCGCCGTAGCTTTGCGATGGGCTGTCGACGTCGGGAGACAGCGATCCATCCGTAGTGCACGCATCGCTCTCGAAGCCGTCGAGGAACGCGAGCGCCGCCTCGAGCGTTGCGCGCTCTTCTTCCGGTGCCGGCAGCAGCAGCGAGCTCATCGAGTCGTCGTGACTTGTGAATTGAGGCGGGGCTGACGAGCACTCCCAAGGACGCGAGGCCGACCAACGAGGACGAGATGTCCAGAGGACGCGAAAGGATACTTTGGTTTGACACACGGATTACGCCTGATGCCCTAGCCCTTCCGAAACGAGTCGCATCATCATCTCGGAATGATGGTAACACTCGGGCGTCATCAAAATTCGCCAGTCGTTCCGTCGCTTGCTGACACAGTGTCCTGTACACCGCTCAACCAGCACCTCCCTCCGCACACCAGCAGGGCATGAGCGCAACCACGCAGCTGCTGCTGGGCGACGACGACCGCGCGGCGCTCGAGGCCGCGCTCGCGTTCCTCGACAGCTGCAGCGACGACAGCAGCGAGTTTGACGCGCTCGCGGAGCTGTCCGCAGCGACCGGCGAGCAACCGAGCAGCCCTTTTGAAGACCTGTTCGTGCAGCTGCAGCAGCAGCAGCCGGAGTTGTTCTCTACGACAGCCAGTAGTAGCGACGTCACAGGCATCGACGCACTCCGCAGCGATGTGGACGCGAGCGCAACGACCCAGCGAGCGGGACCGACGCGTCGGAGAGCGACGCCGCATCGGAGCTCGTCCATGGCAGCGGCACCGAAGCTTCCTCGAAAGCGCGCAATCACCGAGATCCTTCAGCTCCGCGAGCAGATCCTCCAGCTGACTGCGCGTCTGGGTGTTCTGCAGAAACGGCGCCTGCTTGCTGACAGCGCGACTGCAGCGAGTCTGCATCCTGTGAGTGTGCGCGGGAGCGCACTCGAGGTTGATATCGGGGATGCTGTCTCGGAGCTTCGCAAGCTCGAAGAGGCGGAGGCGCTCAACGTGAAGCTCAAAGTCGTGGGGCGGAAGCAGCTCAAGCTCATCGAAGCGCTCAGAGGAGTCTTTCAGAAGCAGAACAGTCTGGCGGCGGTGCGTCTCCGGATCGCTCTTCCGTGTGCGAGTGATGAGATTCTTGTGTGAACTCACAGCCTCGTACCTTGTGACACTGTTGCTGTTGCTACTGTAGGATCTCGAGCTTCTCGGTATCTCGCAGCTCTATGAACATCCCGTTGCTGCGATTCGGCACGTGCCGACGATCTTCGAGGAAGAGTCTCTCCTACTCTCGCAGCTTGACGAATACCTCGAAACGATGCACGGCACAACACCCGCCATCGTCGCTGCCATCGGCGCGGAAGACTCGAGTCGCGCGTTTACGCGGTGCAGGGAGGTCGGACAGGGACTCGAGTTCGTGACGAACACTCCGTTGGCGTGCGGAGTGACGGAGCTCGCCGACTTCCTGACCACTCACATGTCGGGCGAGGGCGCTGCGAAGACGAAGGGCTACGCTCTGAGCTACGTGAGTAGCTCTTGTTGAGCTCACATGCTTTACGAGGTTGCTTCTGATCATCTCTTGTGGCTTGTTTGCCTGAACAGATCAACCAAAGCTCCGCCCCTAACGGAGCATTGGAGCACCGCTTCGCGAACCAGTTCGAGTGCCAGTCCGGCAAACTCCACGTCAAGGGCGTCTCGAGCCTGCGCAAGTTCGACGAGCCGAACCAGATCGCGCTGGTCTTCGGGTCGATTCTCAACCTCGAAGGCACGGACCTCCGCTTCCGAGAGACGGCGTGGTTGATCATGACCAATGAAGCCGTGCCAGCGACCGCGAGTGGGGCTGTCTCGGTGCCGCCACGAACGCTGCTCCAGTCGTGCTATGAGATGCAGCCGTTGGTCTCAAGCGGGGCATCTCCTCGAAGCGCAGCATCGTGCGATGGCTCGACAGCGTACCTTCGAGACTTCGTCGTTCAAGCGCAGAGCGGCAAGCTGCGGACGATGCTGCTGCAAGCGCAGAGTGGTCTACTGGAGCTGTTCGGGACGCCACGTCGGGCTTACGGCGCGAAGGCGTTCAGCCGAACTGTTCAGTGCGGATCATGCGGCGTCCCGCCTCATCCAGCCTGAGCACTGTTCACGGAGCAGTGCTCGATCGAACCTCGATCGATCCATCTCCAGCTTTCAGCTCCGGAACGGGACTCCACTCGCGCGACTCCAGCCGATCCGCGACCTTCTCAAGCTCACAGCAGCCGAAGAACTCCCGCACGATGTCGACCTTCCGAGACAACGCAGACAGAGTTTGCAGGCTCACACACAGTAGATCGACCGCCGCTCCTGCACATAGTGAATGGTGATCGCCTCAACGAGGTTCACCCCAGTCTCACCCACTCAGTCGAAGTCTTAGTGCACAGCTACAACTACGATCGCTTGATACATCGAGTTGGCATCTATCTCTCGTGTTCGCTTTCAAGCATCCCTGATGTCTCTCAATGCGCTCTCTAAGTAGCTAGCACGCCTCACGTGCAACCGAAGTCCCGAACTTCTTCAACAACAACGTCTGGAGATGGAGAAGCCCTGTCCGCATTCGCTCGCTCTGCGTTTGGAGGATGAAGTCCTCGAAGTAGGACGCGTTTGCTTTCGCCACGGCGGATCTCGGGCCGCTCGGCACGATGGGGTGAAGCCGATAGCACGACTGGATCATCATCGTCGGCGCGGAAGCTTCTAGTGAAGCGCTGCTCGTGTGCAGGTCCAGGATCGTCCACGACACGTCTTGAAACTGGAGGTCGGTCTGGCTGAGAGCGAGGTGCGATATGGAGACGAACACGACTCGGCGGGGCTCGACGAACCTGCGGACTGTCATCACGCCCTCGATCTGGATCGCGCCGAACTTGCATTCGAGATCCTGCGTGAAGCGGTGCTGGTGGGCTTCGAGCAGCTCACGATCCTGAACAGAGAGAGAGAGAGAGAGAGAGAGAGAGAAAGAGAGAGAAAGAGAGAGAGAGAGTATACGAAGCATGAGCGGGAGTTCACCAGCGCTCTGTGTGCGGGCATCCAACCAACCGCTGCAGTTGGCTCAAGCACCTCACCTCGTGGCACATGTGGTCCTTCCCGTTGCTGTTCGCCATCATTCTCCACATCTCCAGCTGGATGTTGTCCAGTGTGCACACGAGCGGCGTACTTGTCACGAACTCGAACGTCTGGTCGATCGGGTACTCCTGGTACACGCGGCTGCTGGAGAACGCGCGGCTGGTGTCCCGCAGGCTGA
>JAASFH010000481.1:0-17918 GCA_023333695.1 Globisporangium yorkense
GCTATCGAGGCCACTCCGCGCATCGCTGCCTACCTCGCTCACTAGCCACTAGTCCGACTGATGGGCTGCCTCCTGCCTGACTGCCTGACACATGCACGGGTGCACTCCAGGCAAGCCCAAGACAACTTGACTCGAGTGTGCGCGCGCGCACTGTAGTGAAGCGCTTTCAGATCTAGTTATGCATCGACACCCTCTTGATACGACAGCGATATTGATATCTCGCTTTTGTGTAATCCAAGTGATGCCATCGAGTATGTCTTCGTCTTGAATCTTCTGGTTGAACCAGAAGATTGTCGGGTGAGCAGCGGTAAGCCCGAGATCGTATCGACGAAGGTACCCTGAAGCGAAAGCTCTCGCAGTCCGAGCAGTGAGAGTACCATCTCGAAGCTCTCGTGAAGCAGTACATACTCAAGGAACGACGGCGAAAGAGGGTGCCGCTTCTAGTGGTGTTCTCGAGGCAGCAACAGGTTGGTGTGGGAGATCTACTGTAGATAGTGAACCGCTTGGCAAGGGTTTGCGAGTGCAGGAGTCGATGTCCTTGAGAGTGTTCTTATTGAGACTCACAACGCCGTGGCCGTGGCTGCTGAGCGAGCACTAAGTAAGTGGTGCCGGAATACCCGTTCGTGAACCAAGATCTCCAAGTCGTCGGAGCTGATCGGCGACGTCGCACGCGGCTTCGCGAGTCTCCTTCGGCTGGCATTGGTGTCGACGCGCGGCGCGTTCACGCTTGACGCGCACCGAATGACGTTCGAGGGATCGTTCGCGCGCGCGGCGTCCGCGCTCACCGAGTCGCAGCGCCGCTCGTTCATGCAGAACGGGTTTCTGCAGATTCGCAGCGCGGTGCCTCTCACGTTCATCAACGCAGCGCTACACCGCATCGACCACGACCTCAGCGTCCCCGGACGCATGGTGGACGGCGGCGTGGAGGAGGGCAGCGCGAAGCTCGCAGGCAACGTGTCGAACTCGGAGGAGGTGCTCAACCTCTTCCACCTCTCGGACGCAAGCAAGTACGCCGAGGCGCTGGTTGGCACCGGCAAGGTGGCGCCACCAAAAGGCGCGCAGATCGCGCTCCGGTTCCCGGAGCTCGGCGAGCCGTGAGAGCCGCGCGGCACCGAGTGGCACACGGACGGCATGCGCCAGGGCAAGCTGCATCCATTCAGCCTGCTGCTCGGCGTCGCGCTCTCGGACGTGCGCGAGCCTCTCGCAGGCAACTTCACGGTCTTCCCGGAATCGCACGTGCACCTGCACAAACTTCTGGCCGCTGACGCCAAGCTGGACGGGTACGACGACGAGTGCTATCGCGTCGACAGCGTGTGGGGCGGCGGCACACTGCCGGATCTCGGAGCGCCTGTGCAACTGCTGGCGTCGCGGGAGACATCGTGCTCGCGCACCCGAACCTGGCGCACCACGGAGGACTCAACTTCTCGCCCGACATCCGGTACCAGATCTGCTTCCGCCTCAAGCACGTCGACCACGCGACGCTGCAGGAGTTGACGCACGCAGACCTGTGGGCAGACCTCGAAGGGCTTCGGGATCTGGCGCCTCCGTCATCAACGGCACCAGCACACTCGTCGGCAGGAGCAGCAAGGCACCCGCAGTAGCGCAAGAAGACCGCACAGACCTCAATGCCAAACGCCTCATAATCTAACGCTACACAGGTCGCGCGGGCAGCTTCGAGCGGGTCCGTCGCGTGAGCGTTCGCTCATCGCTCGCTCGTTGCCCTCGTCACGCGCAGACCAACCTGCTTCCGTCTTCTGCTGCTGCTTCTAACGCCGCCCTACCTGCTTCAAACTATTCTGCGCTGCTGCTGCACGTCGTCCGTGACACCGCAGCCGCAGCCTCCTGGTCGCGCGCCACACCGAGGGCATCCACTGATGTGAGGACGCTCGAAGCTCTGCACGCCACCGTAAGCTGGCACTGCACTCGAGTACGCCTGCATCTGCTGCTCCGGTGTGCTGCCACTCAGAACGCTGTGTGGGCGGCTGCCGTTCTCCGCCATGCCCACGGAGCTCAACGGACGCGAGACTGGTGGTGGTTGCTGTTGCTGCGACGGCTGTGGCACCTGCTGCCGGAGGGTGAGCTGTGGCTGTGCCGACGGAACCGAGGTCGTCGACGCCAGAATGTCCTGGAAGTTCATCTTCCGCCGGCGCGCGTCAGCGAACAAGCCCATGTCGAGCGTGTGCGAACGCCCGTCGCGCGGCTGCCCCATCGTCGGCCCGCCACCGTTTGCGACTCGCGCCATCGCGCTGCGGTTCGTGAGCGATGGCAAGCCATTCGCAGCACTCGGCGCACCAGGCGTAGCCGGTCCAGGCTGCTGCAGCTGGCCACCGGTACTGTCAACGAGCGGACGAGGCTGCTGCTGCTGACGCATGAGCTGACTCGTGCTGATCGACATGGAGCGCACGTGGCGCCCCGCGTCTCCCCCGTAGACGTGACCTGTGTACTGTCCGCTGCCGTATGACGGAGGTGGGTAGTACCCTTCTGGGAGCTCTCGTCTTCCTGGCGGCGGTGGGAACTGCGGGTTCCCGTTCCCCGGAATCGACGAACGCTGCTGCATCGGCGCCGCAGTCGGTCGCGGCGGGAACATCGGGTTGCCGTTCGAAGGGATGGATCGGTGCGCGTGCGGCTTGGAGTGGTGCTCGCCGCCAGCGCTGTACATCGGAGGCGGGAACATCGGGTTGTCACGGGATGGGATCGAGCGGCCAGGCAACGCGCGGCGCTAGCGTCACGAGACAACAACAAAGCGAGATAGTAGAGTAAGAACATGAGACGGAAGAGACAGAGAGCAGCAGCAGCAGCAGCAAACGCAAGCACGACTCACGCTTGGACTGAGTCCCGGCGCGCCATTCTGCACCGCAAAGTTCGCGGCGCTGATGCGCTCGCGGTTGTTCGTGAACCAGAGTTCGATTTGCTGCACGTCGAGTCCCGTGTCGCGCGACAGCTGCAGCTTCTCCGGGTCGGTCGGGAACGGGAAGTCTGGGTGCGTCGACACCCAGTCCTGCAGGATCTTGAGGCTGCGCGGCGACATGAGCGCGCTGCGGCGGAAGCGCTTGTCCCCCTGCGTCTCGGCCTCGACGCCGTCGGGGCTGCGCTCGTGGACGCGCTTGCGGATGCGCATCGCGTCAATGTAGTCGTCGTCCACGTGGGTCCCTGGGAGTGCCTCGGAGGCAGAGCGCACCACGCGAGGAACGAACCCTGTCACGGGTTGAGGAGGGTACACTGGCACCTCCCGGCCGTCGACGCGCGGCGCGTACGGATCGAACGGCGGAGGCGGCGGCGGCATCTGCTGTCGTGGCGGTCCCAGGCTGCCGACGTCGAACGAGTGGCGCACCACTCCAGGTCCCCCTCGGGCAACTGGGAACTCGCCCTCGCGAAACCTGCACACACACATCACATGTCCACCAAACACCACAAGTTAGTTGGCGAGCTTGTCTTCCTAGTACAATCAACTACTATGACATCAACGCACTGGTGGGGCTGCGGCGCGCCTCCGGGCGCGACCGCGAACGCCTCGCGCGGCCGCGTCTTCTCGTACTCGATGGCGCTCTGCAGCTGGCGCGAGTGTTCGCGGCGCATCATGGGCTTCCAGATACGCTTGCGCGCGTTCGTGAACCAGTTGGTGAGCTGCTTCATGTTGATGCCCGTCTTCTTGAGCAGCATCTGCTTGTCCTCGTCGGTCGGGTACGGGTGCTTCACATGCTCGGGCGAGAGCATCCAGCCCTTGAGGATCGCCACCGTGTGCGGCGGCAGCTCGCGTCGCGACTTCTTGCTGGCAGCGGTGCTCTTCTTGTCGTCGTCGTCGCCCGGCTCATCCTTCACTTTGCGGGGCTTCTTCGCGGTGGCGGCGGCGCGGGGCTTCGTGGTGCGTGCGCTGCTGGTCGGCGGCTGTGCCGCTTCCTCTTCGTTATCGTCGTCATCCTCTTCCTCGTCCTCGTCGTCCTCGTCGGCGTCGTCGTCGTCGACGCGCTGTTGCCGATCGTTTTCCTGGCCGGCGGGGGCCTTCACGGGGTCGCGGGCGCTGCCAGCGGCGGCGGCGGCGGTGGCGGCGAAGCGCGGGGGCGAGAACGGCCGCTTGACGTCTGCGGCGCTGGGCTCGGCCGTCATCATCGAGCGAGCGGGCGAGCGACAGCCAGAAGAGCTAGCGGGTGTCTCGGCAGGCTTCTTCTCTATGCGGAATGAGCTTTTGGCTTGCTTTTTTGTATTGGAGCTTTTTTGTATTGCCTTCTTCTCCGTCTGACCGTATGTTCTGATTGGTGGGCGTCGATTGACTTGACTAAAGTATGACCACTCTATGACTACCCTGGATTTTCGAACTATGACATTTTATACTGGACGCTTGGGAAGAGGCAGGGAAGAGACAGTTGGAGCTGACACCACCATCGATCTGATGGCTCCGTCATCGTCGCTTGCCGGCTGCCGGCTCGACAACGGCGAGTTGCTCTCAAACGCAGTTTCTGCTGCAGTCTGTCTGTCACGCGTCACCTCCGCAGCAGCACTGCCTGCCTGCCTGCGTGTGACCACCGCCGCCAAAACAAACCGCGGTCTGGACGCAGCACGTGTCGACACCCCATCAAAAGCGCTGACCTGAAAGATACGCTTCGTGTCGGCGTCGGATGCCATCCCGACACTGGAGACGTCAGCACACTGCACGCATACACAGGACGCCACCACCGATCCGAGTTGAATTGAGTTCGTGTTTCTTCTGGAAGCGAGGCGAGATCATCTGACTGACTGGCCTTCAAGGAGTCCATGGGGAGACTTGGCGAGTACGATGTCACGGTTCAGAGGAAGTAAGCAGCGGAGCTGACGCTACTATCCACACCACGTTCGCAGCATTGCAGCAACGAGAGCAACAGCGAGAGCACCAGCGCAACAGCAACGAAGTTCATCGCTCATGCTGACCAAGTCCACGATCGAGTTGCCAGGTTCGACTCCCGAGTTTGCTTGAGCCTGCCCAGCTTGAAGATTCAAGCCAACTCCGCTCAAAATTTTGGATCAAATCCAGCCAAAATTCGCTGCACGTTTGTTCGTGTGGCCCACACCTGCCACACCACGAACACACAACGGCAACAAATTCGTGTATCACGAGCCTTCGACAGCTCATGCGCGAGCAACAGCAGCAGCGCTGCTCATGGGCGACACCGTGCTGCATCCGTACCGCAAGCGCAAGTTCTTCTACGAACTCACAGAGCTGCTCGGCGAGCGGCCGCCCGTGCTTTCATCGACGGCAAACGCAGCATATGCAACTACAGCAACTACAGCAGCTGCAGCGGCTGCTTCCCGAGTGAACGTGGCGGCCAACACGAGCGGCGATGGTGGCGGCGGCCGATCGCAGGACGCATCGCCCGACAGCTTCAGCGCGAGCACCGAGGAGGACTCGTGCGTGTTCGTCGAGTTCGACGGCGCTGGCGCGGAGGGCAGCGTGCGTCTGGCGCTGGCCAGCCAGAACTCCGGCTTCGAGTCCACGCAGGACAGCGCGAGCCTCGTGCCAGCGGCAGCATCAGCTGGAGACGAGCGCGTCGACGTGCTGTCCAGCGCCGCGCTGTACAGCTCCCAGTCTACTAGCAGACGTCGCTTGAGCGATGACGGTGACAATGGTGAGAGCAAGAGCGACGCAGTAGCAGCAGCAGCAAGTGCCACTGTTGCTGGTAGTCGTGGTCTCGAACCACCGGAGACTGAACTGGTGAGCAGCGATGTCGCTCGCAGGAAACTGCTGCTCACAGCGTCGCTCGAGCTCGCGGACTACTTCGACTCGGACCGGATGTGCGAGACCACGCCGTGCTGGCTGTACGAAGAACGACTGCAGTGCGACGTGCACGCAAACGCCGTCGCGTGCCCCATGCTGCTCTTCTGTCTGCAGGTCATGGACGAGTTCATCGCGTTCAACGCGCACCAGCAGCAGGAGCCGTGGCGCGTGGCGGCATGCAGGCTCGCGCAGAGCGTGTTCGTGGCCAGGTGGGACGCGCATCTGCTGAACGTCGGCGGCAGTCAGGAGATTGAGCTGCAGGACTTTGTGCAGCGCAAGGTCGCACTCGCGGGTGTGTCTTACGAGGTGTGGCGGATTGTCGCCGCGTACTGGGGCAGATACAAGCAGAACTACCTCCACCACCAGGAGCTGTACTTCACAGACGTCCGCCGCACTGACCACACGGCTGTTCCTCAGAGCTCCGGGTGGGACTTACTGCGCAACCTCACGCACATCTATGGCATGCAACTGACCCAAGCGGCGCGGTTGGCCGGGGATCTTGGGACATCCGCCGCCGTCGACTACCTCTCGACGAAGCTCCTCTTCGATCTTGTGGCGAGTTCGTCACGGACATCTCCACTGCACTTCGGCGTAGCATACCTCCGGAATCAAGTCCAGTCGAGTGTGAAGAAGCCGCGACTGGCGCCGTCCAGAGCCCCATCTCACACCAGCACGCGCCAGCATCATCCGCCTCCGCCCGTCCGCCGCCACGTCGTCAGCCAGCCCGAGTGGAAGATCGCGTTCAACGCGATCGTGATCCACCTGCAGAAGTGGAACCCGCGAGTGCACGTGTTTCCGTGCGGCGCGTTCTCGCGCGGTGCCGCATACGGATCCACCATCGACGTTCTCGTCGCGGCGCCCAAAGCACCGGGAAGGACGCGCTACGAGGAGGTCATCGGCGCGCTCACATCGGCCAAGATCGTGCAGAAGTCGGAAGAGCACCGTGTGGCGCCGACGCGGAGTCTCTTTGCTGTCCCGTTCAAGAAGGTGTCGCTGATTCTGGACCTGAAGGTGTTCGAGCAGCCCAAGAGCTGGTTCGCGCTCGTCTACTTCACGGGTCCGCAGAGCTTCGTGGGCGAGTTCTTCTCGGAGCTGCTGCACATTTCGCTGCGCGAACTTAGCGAGCCGTCCTTCGACGCCATCTACGGCAAAGCCACAGAGGTGCTCGGGCATGACAAGCTCGCGTCCGTCGAGAGCGAGAAGGATGTGTTCGCACTCGCAGATCGCGAGTACATCTTGCCGTCGTTCCGGCGATGACGCCCGATGATAGCGAGTATGAGAAGGTATAGAGAGATACACAAGCCACGACGTACTCCATTTCGAGTGTGTGTGCGTGGAGATCAGTGCGGACGTCCACAGTGCGAACCTACTTCTGCACAAGCTCGTAGATGTCCGCGCGCGTCTGGGTCGCAGTCGGGATGTTGCGGCGCATCTCATCGACCTTCTCGAGGTCGATCTCTGCGTACACGATGGACTCGCCGTGGCCGCACGTGGCCACCACCTCGCCCCACGGCGAAATGACGGACGAGTGGCCCCAGGCCTGGTAGCCCCCTTCGGGACCGCGCGCAGGCGACGCCGCCGCGACGTAGAGCTGGTTGTCGACCGCGCGGCCGCGCTGCAGCAGCTCCCAGTGCGCCGGGCCGGTCGTGAGGTTGAATGCGCCCGGGAACACGAGCACCTTCGCGCCCTGCTTCTTCATGAGCATCGAGAGCTCCGGGAAGCGGATGTCATAGCAGATGCCGACGCCGATCTTGCAGTACGGCGTGTCGAAGACCGTGACCGCGTTGCCCGCCGAGAGCGTGTCCGACTCGCGGAACGTGATCTTGCCGGGCACGTCGATGTCAAAGAGGTGCACCTTGCGGTGCTTGGCGAGGATCTCGCCCGCAGGCGAGAACACCACGCTCGTGTTGTACACGCCGCCGGCGTCCTTCTCCGGGATCGAGCCGCCGATGAGGAAGATCTGCAGCTGCGCCGCGAGCTGCGAGAGCGCGAACGTGGACGGGTGCTCCGCCTCGCGCAGCTGCGCGCGCGCCGCCGGGATCTCCTCCGCGTACTGCGGGAACGACGACGTGGCGTACGGCGAGTTCCAGCACTCGGGCAGCGACACAATCTGCGCGCCGTGGGCGGCAGCCTCGGTCACGGCAGCGGTGGCCGCCGCGATGTTCTTCTGCTTGTCGTCGCCCACGGCGATCTGGCAGAGCGCCAGCTGGAAGGTGGAGGAGCTGCTCATGGCGCGAGAGAGGGTCGGCGAGTGGCGGTGGCGCAGCAGCGGCAAGTGGCGGCGCAAGGTGCCGCGGAGCATCGAGTGCTTGCTTGGCTTGGCGTGTGATGATGTCCAAGTTGCAGTGGTGCTCTTGATTTTCGACCAGGAGAAAAAGCAGGGAATTGGTGTGTCACACACGAATGTTGTGTGGCACACCCAATATTCGTGCTGTTACACCACATAGTCATAAACGGGCACAAAAACGGGTATCGAAAGTCGAGAAGTTTGAGCTCAAAGCAAGCAAGCGTGAGGTGGTGAGCATCGCGGATCTCCGCTCTGTATCTGTACTGAGAAGGCGACTGCAGCTGACGAGCGGCGCTGCCTCTCACTATCTGCGCGCAGATGCTGCGCCAACACATCCGCCGCTTCAGCTACGCGCCGCCGAAAGGCGCGGGCGCCAGCGACAACTCGTCGTTCTTCGGGCTGCTGGGCATCGCTGGTGTCGTCGGGTGCGTGACTCTTAGCTTGCGATGTGTGTGTACGTATTCGCTCGGAGCATTGCGTCTAATAACTTTGATGCGCGCTCCCACCAGCGGCGCGGCATATGTGTACTACGACCCGGACGTGCTGCCGGAGGGCGTGAAACGGTTCCTGCCGATCCAGGAGCCGCAGGGCCACGGTATGAGCCTCGAGGAGTACGAGCAGTGGCGCGCCAAGCAGGCGGGGTACACGCCGGATGCGTCGGAGAAGAAGGTAGCCGGTGTGAGTGCTGAGGAGATTGCGGCGAAGGTCCAGGAGGCGGCGCAGAAGAGCGAGGGTGCGAAGTGGACGACGTGCGTTATGATGATGGCCCACTCGAGAACCTCACTACCTGCTGCATGTGTGGACGTATCGTGTCGTGCTGGTGCGGTGACTTTGTTTGTCATATGCAGAGGAGTTCCTCGGCAAGCGCCGCTCGATCGCGAGCGAGTCGAAAGTGTCCTTGGAACAGCTTCTGCTCGAGGCGCGCGAGAACGAGGCGGGGTATCTGGCGGAGCTCAAGAAGGCGCGCGCGCCGCTCACGGAGGAAGACCGGATGCTGGTACCGCTCATTGCGCTTCGCTCATCGCTTTCAGTTGGATGGTGGTGCTCATGGCTTTGCGGTGTACTTGTGCGTTCAGCTGCAAGCGTTCAAGGACGAGAAGGCGCGCTTGAAGAAGCAGATCAAACTGCTGGACGCCAAGAAGTGATTTTGAAGCGTATGTTCAGGCGACGTGGAGCAGAACAACGACAGCTACGTGGCGCGTGTGCGTGGACACGAGCACATCGGTCGATTTCTAATGGTGTTGTTATGAACCCGATACTCTTCCGAGTGGATCGCGTTACTCGGTCTTCGACTTGGTAGAGGAACTGCTGTCGATGGCTTCGTCGTCGTCTTCCACCACAGTCCACTGCCAGTACGTGCAGTAGCCGAGTGCGAGCAGAAAGTGGCCGCACGAGTACGCCGCGAAGAGGTAGTCGTGGATGTGAGGGTATCGAGCAGGAGGCTTGATGAGCGCCTGAGCCAAGTGGGCTACCACGGTCCCAGCGATCGAGAGCTGCGCGTATGATAGCAGCGTCAGCGCCTACAACCTCAACGTGCTCGTTTCGCACATTCACGACAGAGTAGGTACGCACCACCACGCAAACTCTGAACAGCACGTGCGGCGAGCCGTCGACGCGGTATCCCGGCGCAGAAGTGATCCCAGTGACGTGGAGATACGACTTCTTCCCCAGGAACGGCAGCACGCCAATGCCCAGGAACACCAGCTGCAGGACCACGTACGGCAGCACGAGATCGTCCTTCTTGAGCAGGAAGAACATGCTGCGTTGACGCTCGAGAGCGAGTTAGCGCTTCAATCATCCTCCTAGCCCTCTTCGCGACACAAACCGCACCTGAACGTCGAGATGAAGCTGAACCAGCCCGCCAGCAGCGAGTTGTACGCAAAGAGCAGCGAGATCGGCAGCAGCGGGATCAGGATTGACTTCTCGTGCACTTGGAACGAAAAGAGGAAGAACGACAGCGACGAGTTCGTGAGTGCCAGGATGAAGCGCAGACGCGTCGGCTTCCGGCGCATGAGGTCGATGACAGACGGGAGGAAGCCGAGAAAAGTCGCCAGCGTGCTGCATTCGAGTGACGACACAGTCAGAACTCACTCACCAGATCCACCAAACATCGACCAGGGAGCTCCAGAACTGCACAACTCCACCCACCAGAGGCGCATTTGCTGGGCAGGTGTGACGTGGCGCTTGATCTTGTAGACGAGGTCCAGCACGCACCAGAAGTTGGCCACTTTGTCTTCGAACAGCCCTCGTGCGAACGGGAAGATGCGGTGGAGAACTGGAGCAGAGCACGCAACTTCAGTGACAGATACCACATCGAGCTAGTGACACGTTGCCACAAGATATGATAGCGGGATGACGATACCTTGCAGAATCGACGTCACGCACGTCTCCCCCTCGAAAGGATGCAGGCAGAACGGCAGCCAGAGGAGCGCGAACGTGCCGATCACAGCGACGCCCAACTTGATCAGGTGGAGCAGGAACATGGAGCGATACACGCAGCGCGCGAACAGGAAGACACCGATCGCCGGCGCGTAGTACAGCGCCATCTGCTTGAAGTTGAGTGCAAGGCAGAACGCGACGCTCCCGAGGAACTCGTGGTCTCTCAGAATGAGCGCGACCGCGAGCACCGTGAGTCCCAACGTAACATTGTTGTACTGCATAGAAACAAGCACGTTGTCAGCCTAGGCATCGAACACATCTCCATAGTTAAACATAACAATCAGCACCGCCGCACCTGGAAGTGGCCGTGGTCGATGAGCAGCAACGCTGGCTGCGCGAGCACGATGAGCGGGAGCGCGACGTGCTGCGTCCACTGCTGGCGCTTATAGAGCACGCGCGCCACGTAGAAGACCGCAGGGAGAAAAACTGCGACGTCGCAGAGCAGCACCGTCGTGCGCATGAACACCTTGCTCGTGGGGCTCTCGTAGCCTCGCGAGGTCTCGAGCGCCACCATCTCCGGCTCGACGCGATGCGCGAGTGCGCCGAACGCGTACGAGACGTAGGCCGTGAGCGGCGGGTAGTCGAGTCCCCAGTAGAGCAGGTCGTTTGCGCTCGAGTTGAAGTACCAGCCGGGGAGCGGCAGCTGCAGCGTGAGCTCCATCCAGTGGCGCTGCGCCTCGTAGTCGCCGAAAAGTGGCGGCGTCGCGGCGCCCGAGTACCCGTGCAGCCCCACGAGCCAGCGCAGCAGCAGTAGCAGCAGCACCGCGAGCATCAGCGCCTCACGCTGTAACCCATTGTGTGTCAAGTGGCTCAGTGCGCGCTCAAGCAGCGCCGGCGGCGGCGGCGGGGGCACACCCGCGGTGCTGGCGCTCATGGTCAGGGGAATCGTGTTGTGATAGTGATGAAAAAGAGGGTTTGGTGTTCGCTTAAGTACGATATATAATTGCAATAGTGAAAAAACAAGTACACTCTTCAATCTTCAACCGTGGTGTGGCCCACACCGTCGTTTCGTCTAATCACGAGCCATGATGTTGCTCAGTATCCGATCAACCGCGCCTCGCACGCAGCAGTAGCCCCACACACTCTCACTCTCTTGACCATGGCGCTCGCCTCCCGCGTGGCGATCATCACGGGCGCGGCCTCTGGGCTCGGCAAAGCCACGGCGCAGCGCTTCATCAAGCACGGTGCGCGCGTCGTGCTCTGCGACCTACCGACGAGCGACGGCGTGAACGTCGCGCGCGAGCTCGGCACCAATTGCCACTTCAGCCCCACCGACGTGCGTGACTAACTAACTGACTGGATGGGTGGAGATGCCGCTCACTATACGTGAAAGAGTGACTAACGCGGCTGTGGATGCATGCACGCAGGTGACGAACGAGGACGACGTGATTGCCGCGCTCGACCTCGCCGAGTCGGCGTTCGGCGAGCCTGTGAACACGGCGGTGAACTGCGCGGGCATCGCGCACGCGATCAAGACGCTCAGCAAGAAGGGCGTGCACCAGCTCTTCCAGTTCCAGCAGACGCTCACGGTCAACACGGTTGGCTCGTTCAACGTGGCGCGTCTCGCTGCGGAGCGGTGAGTGCTGCTCGGAACGCCCGCCGGACTGACTGAGCGATGGTGTTGTGCATGTGCACATTCTGGTGTCCGGGTGTTCGCTATGTGTGTATGTGTGTGCTGACCTGAGTGTGTGAGGGACGCTGCTGCAGCATGGCAAAAGGACCGGGGCTCGAGTGCGGCGAGCATGGCGTGATCATTAACACTGCGAGCATCGCCGCATACGACGGCCAGATCGGACAGGCCGCGTACGCCGCGAGCAAGGGAGCGATTGTCGGCATGACGTTGCCCATGGCGCGCGACCTCGCGTCCTACGGCATCCGTGTCAACACGATCGCCCCAGGTGCGTCCGTTCACTTGCCTTCTCTGACGTCATGCGAAGCAGGTCAGTAATGCTTACGTACATGGTGATCTTCACCTTCACCACTCCCGTGCACACAGGCTTGTTCAAGACGCCGCTGCTCGCGGGTCTCCCGGAGAAGGTGCAGCAGCAGCTCGGCGCGACGGTGCCATTCCCGAGCCGCCTGGGCGACCCGGCCGAATACGCGCAGCTCGTGCAGTCCATCATCGAGAACAAGATGATCAACGGCGAGGTCATCCGTCTCGACGGCGCGCTGCGTATGCCTCCGAAGTAAAAAGTACGACGACGCTCGAGTGTGAGCAAGCGCGTCGTTGCTTCACTCGCACAGCAAACACGGGTTCGAATGGTGACAGCGTCTTGCCTTCTACTGATCATGAAAAGCGCAAACATGTCTAAGATTCGAGTCCGACCTTACTCGAGGCTGCTCGAGGCGAGCAGCGGCGTGGTCACCGACGGCTTCTTGAAGAGCAGCGACTTGTGCTCGCGCACGCTGAAGTCCGGCGGCAGCACCGGCGGCTTGTAGTACCGCAGCAGTAGCGACGACGTGACCACCGACACGGACGACATGGCCATGGCGCCGCCAGCGAACATCGGCGGGATGCGGAAGCCGAACGGGAAGAGCAAGCCTGCCGCGAGTGGGATCAGCAGGCAGTTGTAGCCGAGCGCCCAGACGTAGTTGAGACGGATGCGGTTGAAGATCGTGCGCGAGAGGTCGAGCGCCGTGATCACGTCCACGAGGTTCGACTTCATCAGCACCATGCCGGCCGTCTCGACAGCGATCTCCGTGCCGGCGCCGATCGCAATGCCCAGGTTGGCTTGTGCGAGCGCCGGCGAGTCGTTGATGCCGTCGCCCACCATCGCCACGATGCGTCCGGCACTCTGCAGCTTCTTCACCTTGGACGACTTCTCCGACGGGATCACCTCTGCCATGACATTGCGGCGCTTGATGCCCAGCTGGTCCGCGATCGTGATCGCCGTGCGCGCATTGTCGCCTGTGACCATCCACACGTCGAGCCCCATCTGCGTGAGCTTCTTGATCGTGCGAATCGCCTCCGGTCGCGGCGCGTCTGCGACGCCAAACACCGCGCTCAGCTCGCCGTTCACGCCCATGTAAATCGTCGTCTTGCCAGCACTCTGGAACGCCATCGTCGCCTGGTACAGCACGATGCTGTCCATGCGCTCCATGTTGTTGTCGATCATCCACTCCTTGTTGCCGATCACGACGTTGTGCGCACCGACCATGCACGAGATGCCGCGACCAGACACGCCCGAGAAGTTCGTCGGCTGCTCGAGCGACTTGGAGATGAACTTGGCGTAGTCGATGATCGCCTTGCTCAACGGATGCTCGCTGCCGAGCTCAGCCGAACCCGCCAGCAAGATCAGCTCCTCCGCGCGCAGCTTCTTGCTCAGCAGGACCACGTCAGTCACCACCGGCTCGCCCACCGTGAGCGTGCCGGTCTTGTCGAACAAGATCGTGTCGATACTGTGCGCAGCCTCCAACGGTTCGCCGCCCTTGATCAGCACGCCGTGCTCAGCGCCAACGCCTGTGCCTACCATCACCGCGGTGGGCGTCGCCAACCCCAACGCGCACGGACACGCCACAACCAGCGTCGCGATGCCGAAGTTGAACGCGAACACGAACGGGCCGTCCGTCGTCGGGATCCAGTCCTTCGGGATCGCCTCGGTCAGACATAGCACGTACCACACGAGGAACGTCGCGAACGAGAGCACGAGCACCGACGGCACGAAGATCGACGCGATGTAGTCAGCATACGCCTGGATCGGCGCCTTGGATGTCTGTGCGTCCTCCACGAGACGGATGATCTGGCTCAGGGCCGTGTCGTTGCCCACACCTGTCACCTTCATGTGGAACAGCCCCTCGACGTTTACAGTCGCGCCGAGTACCTTGTCGCCCACACTCTTCTTGATCGTCTTGGACTCACCAGTGAGCATCGATTCGTTCAGACGACCCTCGCCGTACACCACCACGCCGTCCACAGGCACAGACGAGCCACGCACGACCTTGAGCACGTCGCCGCGCTGGACCAAGTCGATTGGTACGATCTTCTCCTCCACGACACGCAAACCGTCTGCGCTCATGATCATCAGCGTTGCCGCCTTGACCTGGAGGTCCATGAGCTTGCTCAGCGCCTCCGACGTCTTGCCCTTCGCGATCGCCTCGAGGTACTTACCGAGGATCACGAACGCCACGAGCATCGACGCTGTCATGAACATGTCGGGGTCCGACACACTTGACTCGCTCAGCACAAAGGCGCGGATGACGCTGAAGAGACCGTAAAAGTACGACGCGTTCGAGCCCATGGACACGAGGAACGACATGCCCAGCATCCGATTCTTCAGCCCCTTCCACGCGTCCACGTGGAAGCGGCGTGCCGAGTAGAACTGCACGGGCGTCGCGAGGACGCCGACGATGAGCGCCATCCACGACACACCGCGGAACACCGAGCTCATCAGTAGGCTCTCGATCGGTTCGATGTTGCCGAACACCATCATGATGAGCATGATCGGGAACGTGAACAGCACCGCGACGTAGAAATCGTTGCGGTACCGCGTGATCTCCTTCGCGCGCTGGTCACCGATCGCTTTGTGCGCATCCGCGCTAGAGACATACGACGCGTCGTATCCGATGTCCTCCACGGTCTCCACGAGTGTGCGGATGCCGATGATGTCTTTGTCGTAGCGCACTGTCGCCTTCTCGGTTGCGAAGCTCACGATCGCAGAGATCACACCGTCCGCCTGCTTCAGCGCACCTTCCACCGAGTTCGCGCACGAGTTGCACGTCATGCCGCCCACGACCAGCACGACTTCGCCGATGTCGCTACCTCCGACGTCGGCGATCGACAGCGCGAGCTCGTCCGCGCTGTCGCCCTTGCTCGCGTCCGACGAGCCGCTGGAGCTGTAGATGCTACTGGTGGACTTGAGCACGCTTCCGTTGGCGCTCTCTACGACCGGCTTGTCGACAGAAGGGAGCACGAGCGACGCACCGAACTTGTCGCCTGCGCTCTTGACGATCTGCACAAGATCTGAGTCCTTCAGCGTGCTCGCAGGATCCACGAGCACAGTCGCGCGCTTGGTCTCGAAGTCCACAGACGCAGACACCACGCCGTCGGCTTCCCTGAGCGCGGTCTCCACCTTGCGCGCGCAGTTCTTTGCGCAGCTCATGCCGCTCACGTCCAGGAGCGCAGTGCGGGGCGTTGAGACGAATGGCGTCGCGTCGAACTTGGAGCCCGCGCCGCGCACCGCCTCGATCAGGTCAGCGTCCGACAGTTTGCTCGCAGCGTCAACCACGATCGTCGCGCGCTTGCGCTTGAAGTCCACGACAGCGCTCTCCACTCCAGGGGTGCCTGCTAGCACCGCCTCCACCTTCGTCGCGCAGTTCTTCGCGCAGCTCATGCCGCTCACGTTCAGAAGCACCGTCCGCGAGCCGCTCGTCGGCGAAGACAGCGACGCGCTGAACTTGGCGCCCGCCGAGCGCACGATCGCAATCAGATCCGCTTCGTTCAAGCGGCTGCCTGGCTCGAGGAACACGGTCGCGAGCTTGCTCGGGAAGTCCACCTTGGCGCTGATCACGCCCGACGCGTCGTTCAGCGCGTTCTGCACCTTCCGCGCGCAGTTGTTCGCGCAGCTCATGCCCTCGACCGTCAGGTGCACCACACGCGAGTCGTGCTCCGCGAACGGATGGTACACCGACGCGCTGAACTTGTCTCCGGCGCGCGCGACGGTCGCGATGAGATCGTCCTCAGAGAGTGTGCTCTCCGGCGCCAGAATGATCGTCGCGCGCTTGTTCTTGAAGTCCACGGTCGCCTCGATCACACCCTCGACATCACTCAGCGCCTTTTGCACCTTCGTCGCACAGTTCTTCGCGCAGCTCATGCCCTCGACGTTGAGCAGCACGGCGCCGGGCATCGAGTTGGTACGTTCGCGCGCCGCGTCGTTCGCGATGAACGCGTCGAACCGCGGGTTCGCTGCGCGAATGTACTTGATGAGGTCCACCTCGGTGGCGGTAGAGCCCTTCGCGAGCGCCACGAACGCGCTCTTGGACTTGGAGTCGACATGGATGTGCAGCACGCCCGGGATCTTCTCGAGCGCGCGGATCACCTGCGTGCCGCAGTTGGTCATGCAACGCATGCCCTCGATGCGCAGCTTGACGATGCGGTCGCGGTGCTGCCACACGGGGTACGCCACGAGGCGACCGGGGGTCACGTCGCGCACGAGCTCCGCGAGCTCGGCCTCCACGCTCTCGTCCACGCGGCCGCTCGTCGCGATCTTCACGAGCTTCTCGTGATGGTCGAGCTGCACGTCGCGCACGCGCGGCGCCGCCAGCAGTCCGCGCACCACAGCGTCCACGGCGGCGGCATCACCGCCGAGCCCCGGCACGACCAGGAACACGACGTTGTCCTCCTCGCGCTGCTGCTGCGACGACGTGAGTGATGGCACGTCCTCAGCCTCGGGCACGCACTCGCCGTCGCGGAAGGAGCTGCCGCCGAGCACGCGCTTGGCTGCGAGAGGCACAAGCTCTTGGTCGGCTTCGGCGGCGGTGACAGCGTCGGATGATGCGCCAGCGGCCGCGGCCATCACGCGACGCGAAGCTTGCTTCTTCTTCCCCATGGTGCGATCGCTCGCAGTCGGCAGTCGGCGGCAAATCCAGAAATGAGGGCTTCTTTGTGTGTGGCTTTGCTTCTAACGAGGAGTGCCGAATATAAATGCGAGAATGTGCCGAAAGTAAGTATTCAAGATTTTTTGCATTCTTGTATACAAAGTATAATACACGGCAAGTCAAGAATCCCAAAACAAGGGTTGCTATGAGCGGCCACGTGTCTCCCACCAATCGTGTGGCTAGGAAAAAGACCACCAAAACACCACTTTTACTGAAATCAGGATTCACACTGGAGTGAGCTACAGTAAGCTGCACACACCAGTTTGCTTCCTGACTGGCAATGTGGAAGCGCCCCGGCGCCGGTCACAGAGGTCAGAGCGGCACAGTAGAGAGTACAGCAGCTAGCTTACGTGACTGCACTCGCGGTACGTCCGTCTACATGCGTTCTACGTTTTCTCGTTGTGCGTAGCGCGTTCTACGTTTTGCTCGCTAGTTCAAGTATATACTCCAATATATTCGAAACACTGGAAAACGGTGGACCAAGTATCACGTAAACAGTGTTTATTAAACACAAACGATTTTTGCTCCTCAAAATAAGCTTCAAAACTTACACAGTCAATTTTTGTAAGAACAATGCACTCTTCTGTGTCACGCTTCGTAGATTTGTTGGTTCCGCTTCATGCCTTCTTGTTCCTTTCTCTCCGAGCGATACGATTGAAAGCGATACAACCGCAAGTCAGCAAGCTAGTAGATGCTCTCAAAACAAGCATCATCTTCTTTTCGATGCTGCTTTTTCATTCGCTAGTCTTTGCTTTCTTACTACGCAGTACAAAATAACACTCGATTCACACAAGAATCACGACGTATGGTGTGTTTGCTCTTGTGAGCGAAGAATCCTTTACGAAGCACACA